>JAIPRL010004068.1:0-28502 GCA_025469235.1 Pemphigus obesinymphae | reverse complement strand
ATTGATTATATTTTAATCTGTAATGATAAAGAAAAATGCCTCGATTGATCCCTAGAAGATAGGCCGACACATTCAAATCTTTTTACAGATTGTAAATCCGACTTTCCATAGTTCCACAATTTTGTCAAGCGTATTGGTCTTTTAGGTGGAAATTTCGTGATTACTCAACAATAAAAAGTGATACGGGTACGGGGCTATTTTTAGATTAATTTTAAAATGTACATAAATATTTCTAAATTGTTATATTTTTATTTTTTATAATATTTCTTAAAAATTGCCTATACAGAACCCCTTAAAAATAGCAGGTGTTGCGGCCTCTTAAGGTGTTATATTTAAAAAAAAAGAACGATGATAGAACACAGATAATTTTTTCTATAATATTATGTAGAAAACTGTAAAAATTATGTAAAACTTTAGTTTCTTAATTACGACGACTACAACCCAAAAAAATATTTTTCCTCGAATAATTTTTTAGGGTAAAATAACACTTAAATCCTCTTAAGATGCTACACCGACACTTAATAGAGTGTATACGATTACTAAATTTTATCAGTTTTAGACTTAAATTGATGGTTAAATTTATTATACTTCATAATTTTTTAAAGAATACCTACATAGATTCCATTATGGATGGATAAGTGATTAATAATAACAGATACACAACATTCTTACAAAAGTTATTAGGTACTTGGCTAACTAAAATAACATTAAGTCTACGTACATAATATGCAACATTTAAAACTATCCATATAATTTGCTCCATACCAATATTTTGGTTATCTTTACCACTGACTTAAAAATTAAAGTAGCTAAAAAAAATAAAGCTTCTAAATAATTTTTGGAGCCGGTCATTAAATATTCCGTCACTGTGGATAAAGTCTGGTCAAGCCTATTAGTTCTACTACAATTTTTAGCAAAAATATAAACATTTTATTTCTAACATTCCCTAGTAAAAAACTTACAGAATCTCAATATATTTTCAGAATCGGGCAATTTAATGTAGCCTTAAATTTTTTAGGATTTCAGATATAAATCAATGAATAAATACATAAATTGTAAACAATTTCCTTTGTGGACCAATGTGATGACAACATTTTTTAAATCATCATATTCAACTGCGACATCAGACTCAGTTGAAAGAGATTTTTCAGAACTAAAAATAGAATATTAAGATGAAACACTTATAAAAGCAGGTAGATTTATAGTTACTTATATTCGAAGTATAAAGAGCTGTATGAAATTGGCAAGGAGTCAACAACTGTACTCGGAAAATGTTGAAATAAATCCAGACATTTTAAATATAAATAGTAGTCCTATAAATGTAACCAAAGACAACCAAGAGACGAATATAAATTACTCTTTGATTAATTCCGTGAATAGCAGTCCAAGTAGCGTAGATAGCAGACCTAGCTCCAATAGCTAGGCAATTAAGCAGTAAAGACACACTGAATGAAGAAGAAACATGGAGAGGATTTAAAAATGTAACAGTGGATCCACTTATAACGGATAAGAAAAAGCATACGATATACTAAATATACAAAATCTTGTCCAGAAATTGATAGAGTTTTAAATAGGTCAAGATTGAGATGGCAAAAAAAGTCTTTAATTATGAATGGTAACATAGCACTACAATGCAAAATAAAAAATAGAACATATATAGCAATGAACACCTGTCCATTTTACATGTTTGTCAATGTCATTGTCATAGTTGCCATGTTCGAGACTATAAAATGTAATATTGACTAAAGTAAAAATGAATTTTAAAATATTGCAAGAATTTTAGCTCTGCGTGGTTCAACAAATGAAATTTATAAAAGACGAGTTGAATTACTGTTTTTCCAATTTCAAACGAAAAAAGCTATAGCCTAATGTAAATACGATAAATGTGGAGTATAATGTAACAAAAATAATTGAAAGCTATTTAATAGATGCCCGGAGTGCCATAGAGCAAATGAGTTGCAACGAATGTAACAGCAGTATAACACGATCTTCACTCACAGTTATACTAAACTTTAAAAATAAAATATTGAATATCCAGGAATTTTTCATTACTTATGTTGAACTAAAATATTCAGGTTGTAAGAATTGTAATGGAGTAAAGGAATCTGTCCGAACGCTGTGACAACATGTATTTATAGAAACAGATATGGTTAAAACCCCTATAAAATTAAAGGAAATTCCAAAAATACTATGTGGAAAGTAAGTAGTACATAATATATTTATTGCGATTTGAGGCTGTGAAAAATAAGAACACAATAATCAAAGCTTTTATATTTAACACTATCATCTTCAAGTTTAAGTTTTATCGATTAATCACAATAATTGTTCAATTCCAGGTTAATTCTTGTTGCCACAGTTGATTATGTACGAGGACATACGTTCGCAGAGCAGAAAAAGTATGGGAGTTGCATAAAGATCTAGCTAAACAAATTAGGGTAATTATAGATGAAAATATAAACGCTACGAAATAGATGAAGTCTTTCTTTATATTTTGTAGAAATTTGAAAATTTTATATACAAGTACATGCTAATATCGTAGTAACATAAAATAAATACTAACCGAATCGATTTGACTCGCAAAAAACAAGTAGTTATTACCATATTACCATTGATTGTATAATATATATTAAATAATATAATAATATAATACATAATCAATGTTATTTACTTATTACGTCTAAATTACGAACAGTATATTCTTAAGGAGTTGAGTATAGGCAATTTAATAACTGATTGCAGACAAGGCGTGTTAGTGTACGTATCGCAAGTAATCATATCTCTTTATTCCATATTATGAAAGTTTCCATAAAAATTATGTATTATAATTTATAATGTTCTGTAAACGTGCATGCACAAGTTACGGCCGTTCGATCGAAAATTTGTTTAGCAGTGATAAATTAATGTAGTCCAATATTCGACGTTATGTAAGATACAGATTTAAAATTTTATTTTGTATTTGTCTACACATTAATGCAATTGGATATATTATAATTTTTCTTTTTTTTTTTAATAAACATATAAATTAAAGAATTCATATTAGTTTCTAAAATTAAATTTGTAATACTAGAAGTATGTTTATTAATAAATAAACATACTTCTAGCACTATAATTTTAACTAGTTTACTTACTAATAAATGCATTGAAAACTTAATTTTAAGGGGATTTAAATAGGCAATATTCACTCAATTCAAAAAATTAATTTAACAATAAAATAAATATCATTTAATTTAAAAGTACAATTTCAATATCAATAACTTACAAATATTGTGGTGCAGGTAACAATGCTACACTGCAAAATGTCCATATTTTTCAATAAAATCACTTTTTGTGTATTATCACGAACGTATGGTATATGAGGGATCAATGTCACAACATCAAAAATTCGTGATGGCTTCTACGGAAACTTGCAAATTCTTGCAAATTATAACCTATTTATTGGTATCAACTTTTGAAGCTTTCGGACAAATTAAGTGCTAACTTTACAACTTTCAAAGCTCAGGGTGCCTTCCAAGTTCACTTGAAAATTCCAAAAATAGACTTGCAAATTAAAAGTTATCGATTAGTACTAATTTCGAAGCTCTAAGCTGACATTGGTGGGCTACGTGAAGTTGGCCCTACGTATTTTTATGTTTAATGCAAAACCCGTGTACTTGAAAATTCGTGCAAATAACTTGCAAAATACTGGTGAAAGTTTGGTAACTATATTATAATTTAAGTGGGCCAACTTCACGAACGTAAATATGGTCATTATAATATATTGGAAACCTTGTAAATGTATCCAACCTAGCTTTTCGAAAAATCCAAGCCTAAGAGTTTTTTGATCAAATTCACGGTTCGATCAAAACGAAAACAAACGAACGGCGTTCGAGCGGGTGAGTATCCCAGCGGAAATAAGATAATTGGCATAGAATGTGATAGTTTATAATTAGAAACGCATCCTGATTAACGCTGTTTCCATCATAACCAGTCCTGTGTAGTACTATGCAAAGTGCATACAAAGTCTGTGAAAATTACACTTAACGATAAGCCATGTAAAATTATATATCTTATATAAATATACACCTACTATATAATATATAATAATATGAAAATAGCACAGCACTTATAAGCAAATACTATAGTATAAATACCACTATAGGTACTACTATAAGTACTCTAAATCTCCTGCACACACAAACAACCGACGAAATAAAGCATTGTTAACAGTTATTCATACATCTTATATTATGAGTACGGCAAAAAAAACACATGGCATAATGACCGATAACCGATATTATTCAGTTTTAATATTATAAATTATTTTATAGCTATAAGAACCATATATTAACTAATTTTACCTGAGCTAGGAAAAACGGTGTAAAAAAAGAAGCTCATTAGAACACGTCATGTACTGTACGCGTATAATGCTACTTAAAAAGGCCTTTAAAATGTACGTAAAAGTTCTAGTAAAAATGACTTTCAAAACTAAATTATATAATATTAAAATGACATTTAATTATATTTAACATTAAAGAACATTAAACTTTAGTAAAATAACTACGAATTAGCCTACAAATGCTCATGTCCATCTTTTAGCCCTTTATGGATGGTTACATAACTCAGTACTGAAAAAGCTTATCTACAGTCAAAACTATATTATACAGCATCATAATAGTGGTTAAATATTTCAAACGGACTCTCACTCAGAGCGACTCGTATACGAATTCCCCTCGGTTGTTGTCTCAAAGACAATACAATGTATAATTTAGATCTCTACGAATTTCGTCCATTATATTATTAGGCAAATGCGAGATTTGTTTAAAATGACAATAATACATAGAGAGAACGAGAGAGAGAGAAAGGGCGAATGGTTGAACATTTGACCGGGGCAATACATTTCAAAAGTCATCGACGTATATTTAGTACAAATATTTTTAAATTATTTAAAATATCTCCAAAAAAGATGATATCTTTCAATTGTATAAATAAGAATGAACAAAAAAAATGTGCCTTCAATGAGTGTTAAATAACTTCTAAACGTTAAAAAGACAAAATCATAAAAATATGAAGCAAATTTAATCGGTTATGTAAGAGTTAATATTAAATTCTTTAATTTATTATATACTATCATATATGGAAGAATTATGTTATACCTAACACGACAATAATATACATATAGCTTGAAAATACAGTTTGTTTTAAAAACGAAATCATTATAATTTAGAAATAATGTAGTTAAAATAACTTCTAATGAATATGTTCATACGCTAGGTTGTAGGTATTTAACGTATAAAAAACCATCCAAAAGGTATAACAACAATAATTACCATTGTGGTAAACTGAAAAAAGAGAAACTAATAATTAAGTCCACACGTGCAGCGTTTTCGTCGGGAATGATAAGAGCATATTGAAATTTTGGGACAAAGCGTCATAAATTATAATGCCAAAGAATGTAATAATCCTAAATACCTATACATATACATATATTCCATATTATAAAGTTGAATTCTGCAGATATTTCCATCGGCTATCACGTGGTATAATATATAAAGATTCTAAATACTATACGGAATAAGTTATGTAAAATGTCAGTGGTGCCATAAAGATAAACTTTTCGTAAAATGTGATATCTATATTTTTATAAATGAGTATTCCTCACGGTGTTGGATTCTTATATAAAAATGGAATTTTTAAGCGAACGAGATAGCGGAATATACAAAATTATAATGAATGGGTTTCGATTTATATTTCATAAATCTCTTATAAACCAAGGTGTACAACTGCGGTTATAGTTAGAACATATATATAATATATATATATTGTCTGTATATCCTTGACAGGACTCTGCTAAATTTTCGTATTATACTCGATTTTCCTATCGTCGCGAATCACATCGTGTTGAATGTGCAAGGGAATTCGTGTACAAAACACTACGAGTTTTGGCGTCGAATGGAGATACCATACATGAATTATACGGTAAAAATCATCATACACGATTAGAAAACTACGAGCAATTATACATTCATTAGGTTAAACGTTTCCATTTTTTGAAAATCTAAACAGGGAATTTGTATAAGCAATTTTTACGAAATTTTAAGAAAAATAAAAATACGTATCAACGAATAGGTTAATATATTTTTTAAGGAAATTTGTAAACTTACTATTTGTTATTAATTATATTTTATAATATTATTTGATTATTATGTTACGATTACAGAGTACAATCTTATGCACCGTGTTTAACATGTATAATTGCCCTATTTTTCAGCTTTATATCCTGTTGTCATGTTGCAGGATAAACCGTCAACATGCGACGCTTATAATCCTATAGTAATTTTTGTTTTTAAAAATCGTTTTTTTAATTTAAATTTTAGCAAACAAAAATATTACTTTATTGCTGACTATATTAGTATAGTTTATTACTATAATTACCTACTTGAGCTATTGTTCGAAAAAATATCAAATATTTATTTCAAAATCCATTTGGAAAAATTAAATATAAATTATACATTAAATAGTTATATATGTACGCTAATGGGAAAACAGATTATACCACCAGAGCGCTGTAGTATTTACAAAATGGCCGTTCTATTCGGGTTATCAATTTATCATTATTATTTTTATATTACCAAGTGGTAGGCGTTAATACTATTATAAGCACAGAATATATTTTAGCTCATGCGTATGTATTTATTTTCTTAATATTTTCATTAATAATACATAAATACACACAATAATACGATTACCTTTAATTTACAATGGCACTACCTTTAAAAGACATATTTGAATGTGCTAAATGCAATACTAGTTCGAGAAATGGCATTGAAGATGAGCAAATAATTAATTCAAAACAAAATTGTATTATGTGGAAAATTAATTAAGGTAAGTTTGTTTTTAATAATAATTATAGTAAATTATATTATATATTATGAATAAAAATATCTTATACAATATAATATAGTTAGGTATCTATTGACAGCATTGTAAAAAATACTTTTAAAATGTATTTAAATACTTGCTAAAAAGTATCCAAATACGTATTTTAAAATACATTTGAAAAAGTATCAAAATGTACAAATTACTATCATATCTATGTATTAAGTTATATACCTATAAAGTTAGTAAGTATTGTTTATAGTAATAATAGGTAGGTATATTGTTTAATTTAAAGTAATATAAAATATCAAAGTTCTGCCCCACCAAGCTAGAAAAATGTTTTTTTAATATGTTCAAGTAATTACATATTAAAATTACACTAAAAAGTTTATGCAATAAAATATAACAGAGATATTATTATAATGCCATATATATCGTTATACACACATCTCTTTGTAGGTTTTTTCTTTTAGTTTTTAAATATTTTTAAATAAAACCTAACTAATTTTAATAAAATTTGATATTTACTTAGTTATTTCAAAATTTGTGTCAATCAGTCGCTTTGCTCATTTTTGTTGTTGTCCAATTTTCATTTAAATTCAAAAGTAATTTGATTAAATTAAAGTATTTACATTTTTGCAAAAATACAAAAAAATTTTATTTAAAATACTTTTTAAATACTCCTTGATTGTATTTAAAAATTATTTTAAACACACAAAAAATATTTAAATACTCGTATTCAAATACTTCACAACACTGTCTATTGAAATGCTTTTTCTTTTTTTAGTAGATTATTTTAAGCAATATATTTTAAAAAATGTCAAAACATGTGCTATACAATTTAAAAACTGTTTATTAACGTTTGCTATTATATTTTTTGTTTTTATTACTTATTTTTATTTTCTGTGCCATAGTATATAATAAAAAGAGTAAATCGTATATTAACAATAAAATTACGTTGGATCGCAACTTCTCAAATGCACAACCAGCACAAGAAAATAATAGTATATTACTCGATTAGAATAACTAGAATTTTATCCACCAGAGAGCGTGTCATTAATCTGTTTTCCCAATAATCAAATTTTATTATTAATATTAACATTGAACATTAGGAAAGTATAATGTATTTATTTATTTTAATAATTTAATACGTGTAATATTATACGGACTGTTGCGCCCAAAGTACATAATAAATTCGGTATAAAATAGTAATATCAATGATAACAATGAAAAAATGTAATCAAAACTATACATAAACTGTGTACACAAAATTATTAGCTATGTTAGTAATGCAATGCACAAATAAAAATTCAAGAATAAAGAATCACTCGTCAAACTCTTCTGCAAACGTATTTTTATCGATTTGGAGAAATGTGTCTTTTTTTTAATTTTCAAAATATTATGGTCGCCCACAATAATAGATTTAATGGCGAAATCATAGCGTAAGTATACCCACGACCTATAATATATCTAAATCAAATTGAAAACACGTCCGACGTCGTGTATAGTTATCGTGATTTATTATTATTATTATTAGCGAAATGATAGTTTATTAAACCGAGACGTTATAATGAATAAATTATAATCGAATATACGCAATTTCGGTCATTGATGCGTACGATTTAATTACTATATCCGAGAATACGCGCGAAAACGATTTGATATTTCTGTATTGTTAAAAGGTTTATATATATATATATATATATATAAATATATAAATTGTATGTAACCGAACGATCAATGGAAACCAATCACTTAAAATAATAATAATGCATTCTTCTATATAATATATTTGATCAAAAACACTGTATATACGGGACAATATGTAATAAAATATATTTTGGTCAGGATACAATTTTCGGGGGAGTATGGTGAATTGTTCGTCCCACAGTTCGATTAATATAATATACAACAGGGGTAGGTATAGCAATAATAATATCGTGTGCTTAACGTAATATCGAACAATCGTGTTTGTTTTAAAACTGCGGGGAGTCAAAACTGGTTTAAAATGTATTGTTTTTTATTATTATTATTTATTATTTTTTTTTTGTTTATTCCTGGTTTCGGTTTTTGTATTTTAAAACTGTTTCCATACACCCGTTTGGACTTGATAGCATTTGAATAAACTTTATATAATATATAATATCAATAGGCGGTAAAATTTTTGATCTTTAAGAGGATGTCTGCACATCCACGATTTTAAAGGTTTTAAGAAAAATTAAAGTCTAGCAATTAAATAAATGTTAAATTTTAAAAATATATTTTTAGTGGTCTCATGTCACTATAGTTTTTTTATTGTTTTTTTTTTTGTGTTATACTTTCAGGAAGTTTTAATACACGACCTGAAAACAAAACGTGGTCATAGCTAGTTATCGCAAAAAAGAAAGGGTGATCGGCAGTAAATTGTACTTTAGGTTTCGGTAGAGGTAAACTCAACAAGGTAAACACCAGACCTGCATAAACACAAAACAAACATACAATAATATTATTATTTATCGGAAATACAGAAACAATTAATTACCCATCACAAATAACGTGCAAAATTTAAAACCAATACCAAAAAAAAAATAATTAATTCATTACATAATAAACGATAAGTATACCTACAGAGCATATACCTAAGTATATTCCTTAAATTTAAATTAATAACTAAAAAAGTGGATGAACTCAACTCAATTAATACCTACACTAACAGACTAGAAGATTCGATGACACTTATGGGTTTATAATTAAATCACACGACACACACCCGTACAAAATTATAAAAGTATACTCGTAACGGTCACCTTGAAAAATTAAAATTAAAAATAAAACGCCCATCCGATTAATAAAATAAAATAATGTTTAGAATGTCAAAGAAATATTTATTCAAATATAGTTACATTTAGATTAAAAATCATTTTTAAAAATATACATTATACATAGATACCTATTTTGATTTTGCAATTGAAATAAATGTTTGTTTGACAAAAATTAATATACCTAATATCATTATTACCTAAAATTATTATTAATTATATTTTATAATTATCTATCATGTGTTTAATCTCTAGATATTACAAAAGATATAGAATACAATGAACAATTATTTTGGCCCATAATTCATTAATAAAATCACATAATAGAAAATAAATAATAATGTTGTTATAGATTTTAAATTTCCCCTCCCTCCCGCCCCCACTCACTGGTTTCAGTTTCCGAATTAACCAAAGTTCTCAAACCAATTTCAATACAGCTTACACTTCCTGGTTAAAACACGAGTAACCCTTAAAGAACTAAAAGACCTGAAAACAAAACGAAGCCTTTGCGAGAATAGTATCTAATCGAGAAACGCAAAAGAGTTGTAAAAGGCGACAAAATTAACTTTAGGATTTGGTATAGAGATAAACAAGATAAACAGATAAACAATCACACACCTGCACAAAAACAAAACAAACATATTATAATAGTATTTTTTTTTATAGAATATACGTATGGGTGCATGGAAACGAATAATTGCTTATTACTATAATAACGTAAAGTTGTAAAATCAAAACCAAAAGTGTAAAAATTAATCCATTACAAAGTAATGATGCGCAAACACGGTATTATTCGGGACAGCGCTGTATAATAGTTGCGCCTAGGTTTTTCGATAACCAACGGAGCAGCCGGGGGACGCGAAACGGACGCTAAATCGTACGCTAAATCTTAAAAGGACGAAACGCCGACCACTTTTCAATGAGAGACTTGCATTAGCATTTTTCGTTTTTATCAACTTGCAAACACGTTAGAAATACGAAACAAAAAAACAAACAATAACTAACAACATTATCTAGCGACAGATGGAGCCGATTTTTTTATTTATGCATTTTTACACGTTTTATAGGCCGTGGGAATAGGTATCGGTTTTTTATTTTTTATTTTTTTTTTTTTAAACAGCTTATAAAGTGTGTAAAAATTCACATGTGTAAAAATCGGCTCCACCGGTCACTAGAATTTTTATTCTTTATAATTTTTTCTTATTTCATTTTTCTATAATATTCTCAAGTTGATTAAAATAAAAAATTAGTAAACACGTTTTTTGATAAAAATCGTGATTACACGACAGTTACTAATGGTACTGACATAGGTCTATTTTTTAATTACTTTTAAAATGCATTTGAATATTTTTAATTTTTTTGATTTTCATTTTTCTTAAAATTCAATAAAAATTGCCTATACACGACCCCTTAAAAATCAGGTACGTGACATCCTCTTAACGTACGTCGAGTATAGTGATCGAATTATACAGATGGATTTGGTAATTATGGCCGGCATGCAACAGACACCAGACGCCGACGACGAGAAAAATCTCGTTGGCTACCTCATTTGCTACCTGGGATTCGAACCGGGGACCTACCTCATGCACCAAAACACGCGTTTCAACCACTCGACCACAGCCAACCCCTCCCCCTCCCATTACAAAATAAATAATAGGTTTTAAATTTAAACGAATTACTGAAAAATTGTATGAACCTAATTCAATTAATACATTAAAAAGACAAAGAAATTGGATAACATTCATAGGTTTGTATTTTAAAATCACACACTCACATAATCCGATAAATAAAAAGTACCTAACATAACAATGTTTAGAAATGTATAGATATAAAACCGCATAAACGTATATTCATAGTAAAGAAACCATGGCCGAAATCAGTTTTTAAAGTATATTCCGATACTTTGGTTTTTAGTTTTAAGAAATATGTATAATTTTTATCATTATATTCCAACATAATAAAGAACTATGAAAATAGTATAGGTAGTATTGAAATAAATAACAATAAACTTTGATGCAAAAATATTCATATATTGATATATGTATTAATAATATGCAATTTCGTTAAGTACTCAGCCACTAAGGTATATAAATACTATAAAATTTTAGTGAACAAAAATATAGGTAATATATAAAAATTATGGCTGTAATACACGGCCCAAAAAGAAAACATTTTTCGAACGATCAGTTATCGACATAATAAAAGGATGATCAATAGTAAAATTTACTTCAACCAATGGCTTTTGTAGAATACTTATACTCTTAAAGACAAACACCATACCTAGATGAAAAAAAAAATATAATTTTATTTATCGGCTGATTTTTTTTTAAATTAAATATTTAAATGACAATGGAGGCAAACATTTAATGATATACAAGTGTACCTATTTAAATAATGAAAAATAAAAATAAAAAAATAATTGATAATCGGTTAATAATCTCAAATAATATGTTCATAATTCATAATCGTTAATTTCTATTTAGTTTAGCTTTAAAGCTATAATATAATTTAACAATCTACATGATTACATTAACAATCATATGAACACTATAAGTATTATAATTTATAGTATTCATTTATATTTATTCATTTTCGATTGTGATACATTTTTCAAAAATTCGCTCAATATTAGGGGGAGGAAGCACTTCGCTCGATGCATAATACATATGATACTGGTGGTAGATAAATTGAATTTAAACAATACAGTTTCAAACTCATATTATTTCTTATTAATTATTATTAATTACTAATCAATGGAAAAATTAAAAAAATGAATCATGTTTATATGGTACTAAATTACATATTTAGTCTAGAACCAAATCTTTAATAAAAATCTACTAAAACAATCATTATAATATTATAACAAATATCGATTACACACATCTATTTTGGTCATCATAGATCTATTAAGAGTATCCTAAAATTTTCCAAAAATTTAAATGATCATTTAAAAAAATTGTGACCTTGTAGTCAATTTTCACGTCTTAAATTCTATAATTAACCCGTTTAGGACTAAAATATCTTAAAATTTACAACTGTTATAAGAACCCTAAAATTTAGAAAATATTTTTTAAATGCATCTAATCAACATAATACTAAAATACATATACCTACAGTAAAAATTTCAAATCTTTAGATCCATTTTTTCCCCAAAATTTAAATAGGTACATTTCATACCTACCGAAATAATATACGTATATTATGTTGTCGAAAAATTGAAAAATTGTGTCCACCGATTTTTTTTAATATAGCTAGAATGACGTACATTTAACATTGAATACAATTTTAGTCTAGAAACCTAAAATTAATCTTTTTATGACGAAAAAACTTTAAAATTTTAAATTACTATAAATATCCCAAAATTAGGAAAAAAATTTTGAAAAATGTTTTGTACTTATATACGTTTATACGAAAATTCCAAATCACTACCATCATTATTTACGAACATAGAGAAAAAAAAACTATGGTCGATTTTGCCAAAATCGTGTTTTTATCATTTTTATGTAAAATGTTGATTGTTTTTCATTACGCATTAAAAAATATTAGAAAATTATGTGATCTTTATAAAGTAAAAAATAGATAAAATTTGTTAAATTGTGTGAAGCATGTAATGATTAGAGCACTAGAGCTCTCACTAGAGAAGGAGTTTCTTATAGAATTTTTGGAGACAGACAAAAAAAATAAGAAAAAAAATTTAAATAAAGCCCATCATTGTTTCTTCTAAAATGTTTTAACCTAAATGTGTGTTAATCTAAAATATATTTCCTATTTATTATTAGGTATAGGTATATTCCTATATATATATATTTCCTTTTTTTTTTCTTTTACTCATATTTATTAAAGTGTTTAGGTACATATATATATATGGAAAGGGGCTCACTAAAAAGTACACTGTACCTACACATAAACACAAATGGTTACAAATTGCCTAACTCAAATATAATATTTATCTTCATAGATTATTTTTATGGCAATGTGATTACTATAATCGAATTTAATTCTTATCGTTAATTCTTGATTAAAATAATGATGTGAAAATAAGACATTATAAGAATGTCAAATAATATATTATATTAATTAGGTGTATTGTTTAAATAAAAACTAAAATGTATACAAAAAAAAAAATTTAATTGTTGAATAACAACAAATAATAAAAAAAGCAATCAAAATATTCATGGAAAATAATTTATGAAATGCATTTTTTTTTTTTTTTTTGCGGGCCTCATTGAAAGGGTTTGTGGGACACATATGGCCCGAAAATCGCGTGTTTGAGAGCAGTAGGTACTGAGAGAATTGTTTAAATAATTACAAATAGTTTCGTTAACACTTCAATAAAATCATTTGTTATAAAAAATTATAGAAAAAATCCATCTTGTTGAAGTACCTAAATAACACATTTTAATTAAAACTTAACAAATAAACATTCATTTTTATGAATAAAAAACCTTTAACAAATATTAGTTTTGTTAAGTGCTATCATTTAACTTTTAGAAATACGAATAAATAAAAATATTATAAAATTCACGGATGTAATAGACGGCCCATAAACAAAACTGTCTCTAAATGAGAAACTATCGAAACAATGAATGGACGATTGGCAATAAAGTCTACTTTAGTCTGCCATAAAAGTGGGATCATTAACATAATCTGTATGCCTGTACAAACAAAAATAAAAATCTTAAAAGTTTTACTATAACGATTCATAAATAAGAATGTAATGATTTATTCCATTCCCTAGGAAATTTGATAAAATGGGTAAATATAGAATTCTCAAGATTGTGTAAGACCATTCAAAAAATAATAAAAAATATAGGTGATTAATAATATGAACATAAATAATGATGGTCTATTATTAAGATATATTTAAAATTAAAAAATGAACAGGTTTCTTATAAAAATAAATATATATTATTAAATATAATATATAAAAAAGGAATATGTGCTTAGAGTATTCAAAAAAAAAATTATAAGTAACTACTAGTTTTGATCATAATCATCATCAGGTTACAAATAAATAATAGAAAAAAAAAATTAACATATATATAAATAAACCATGTTCTTTTTTTACATAGGTATTATTTTTTATACTTAATATATATTTATTTTTACTACTATTGAGAGTTTTTATTTTAACCTTATTACATTTCTCATAAATTCACTACCAACAACATAATATTATATTATCAATTAGGTACCTATTATCACTTTAATAAATAAATATTTGAATTTTTTTTATATAGCATTAACATGTAGGTACCAAAAAAAAATAAATAAAATAAAATTCAATACAAATGAAATGTGAATATAAAAATATACAACCCACAGTGATATAGATAACAATACAATTTAATTTATTTTTAATTCAAATCTGATTGGCTGTATAATACAATTTTAATAACTTTCCAAAGTAAATACCAATAAAAATAATTTTTTATACCAATATCAAACATTTTATAGTAATTTAAAAAATATATAGGCTGTAATCGTAAAAATATGCACAGTAACTGGTAAGTATACAATTATTTTTTCAAGGAAAAATAAAAGGTTTTATAATAATATAATATTTTTGTAATTAGAACCCCAATATTATGGTGATCAAAATAGGGGGAAAGGTCATTGTAAATCAAGTATTCGACTTAAATGAATTTAAATTGTATGCGTATTTTCTTACTATAGAAAAAATTGTTAGGTATCATAAAAAGTGTACAATCTATATCATAAAGTATATATAAATATCAAAAGGTATACAGCATATACCATCCACTACAGCCCTGTGTATATAATTATTATTATATATTGACAGTTAAAAGGCTATTTGTTGTATATTTGAACTATAATATGTTATGAACAATGTAATTTTACATTGATTAAGCCATTACCCATGAATTTCAGACTATTTTTAGGTGATATACAATTATTTAAGATATATGTCATATGCAATGACAGGTAAGTATAAAAAAGTCATGTGTAAATAAAAATTTGTGATGTAAATACCATTTTACAACTTACACACTTCTAAATTATTGTAGTTTACAACAAAAATTTTCTAAAAGTTTCTAACACTATAGTTTATATTTTCAATTCTTTGATTGTTGGTTACAATTTATTTATTCATAATCAGCACAAATGAGTACATGTATTTTATTCTCCTGTAAAGTTTCAACACTGTCGCTTACAACAAATATCCTTTTAACCGCCAATATATTTTTAATTCTATATCTATAAATAAATTAGAAGTAGAAACTATTATACCATTATCATGGCTCAACAACTCTGCCAATAAAAATGATGTTAGAATAATCAAATAGTGATAAAATAGCAAAAATGAATGGGTGATCAGCATTGAATACTCTTCTACTTTTTGCTTTTGAAAAATGCATGCTATTGACCATAGCCCAGCCTGTTGAATACATTTAAGTTATGATGATTATAGCTTATAGTATTTAAACCCAAGCGAATAATATTAATATAATAAAATATAAAAGCAACAAACAATACAATAAAAAATTCATTAACGCTATACCTATTAGGAATTTTATTAGGTAAATTATTATACATCATACACACTTCATAGTGTTTGATCTAAAGATAATCACAGAATCAATACTTTTTTGTATTATAATATATAAGTATGTATACATTTCTTTTTATATTATATAAATTGTATTCAACTATCTTGAAAATTTTAGCTATACAAACGTGGTATATAATGTGGTATATTCCTAAAAATATCCTATATCAAAAAACGATACCTAAGAATATTAAAAATAGTACATTTCTATTGAATTTCAAAAATAAACTATTATATTATGTATCATAGAAAATAAAATGAATATCACAATTTGACAATATCTATACAAATCATAAAGAACTTCTATTGAAATTATTATTTTATAAAATATATTCTACAAAATGAAAAAAAAAACCCATAAGAGTTACCAATCATTGATTATTTAAAAATTTCAAGAAGTACCTACATATTATATAAGAAATATATTCAATGATTTATAGACAAAATTGTACTTATTGTACAAAAGTCAAAAACAATAAAATGAAATTCAATAGTTCATTTCATGTATTCAAATGTAAAATGACAATAAAAAAAATAAAGAAAAATTAAATGTTCATATTTAAAACATACATTTTAAACATATTGATTAATGCAAAACAAGCATGTTTGAAAAATATAAATAATATTCTAGTATTTGTATTGTACATATTGTACGGTTATCAAAAATAGTTTTCAACAAAAATATACCACAATAAGCTTTAAAAATAATAATACTTGATTACTGGTGAAAAATATTGTTAAAAAATTTAACATAACATAATGTGCATTTAAACTAACAATCATAAAATAGTATCTATAAAATAACATTTAATTCCGAAAATACTGATAAAATATTTGGTAACTATTAAACAGGATATACAAAAAACAGTAAAGAATTATTTTCTAATTTTCGACTAAGTTTTGTACTCTGCCGAAAAATAAAAGTTCATTGTTTTGACCCATTATAAAGAAGATGAATGGACAGTTTGCAAAAAAGTCAACTTCATCGTAAACTTGGGGAATCATCAAAGACCGGCTAAGCATAGTCATTCCTAATAACAACACATAAGCATACATTTATATTAGACGAAACATCAACATATTTTCTCTACTGTAAATTGTATTTGTAAATAAATTACTAGATTATATATTTGTATGTTATTAAATTACAAATAATACCAATATACCAATACATTTGTTTTACAAAAATATATATATATGACTAAAATTAATAATACATTTAATAAATAATTATGATCTTAAATAACATTATATAGGCAATTAAAGTTCTTCTTTAGTTATATTTTCAGTTATAGACTTAATTTCGGTCATTCGACCTACAAAAATAATACTACCAGTTTTAGTCAAAATATAAAATATAAATGGATGATCAACAACAAAATCTTTATGTTCACTCATTGCTAAACTTCTCGTCATTCGTATTGACATACCTAATAATATGTTTAACGGTTTTATTATAGTTTATTATATGAATGAAAAACCACTATAGCATCTATTTAATATTAATTTATAATAAAAAAGAATTTATATAGAAGCAAATAGGTAATAGTATTGAAAAATACAAGATTAATTAGGTAATAGGTATTAAATATAATTTGTATGTAATCTAGTATTAATATAAAAGATGATGGTAACAAAAATATTTTAAATGCTCATGCAAATTATTAATAAGTATTTAAACAATAAATCACCCACAACATGTTAAGTGGTTAAAAATTTGCAAGCCTATAAAAATGCTTAGTTATTAGAAAAAGTGTATAATTTACTTTTTGAATTTTCCCTAAAAAGTAAAATGAAGAATAGTCAAACACCAAATGTGAAAAAAAAATCATTACCTGAAGCTGCGGCAGCTTCTGTTCCTAGTTCATTAACATCAACAAATGTCTTGTGCACAACTTTACTCACATACAAATTATTAGCTTTAGAAATGTTGGTAAAGTTTGCATTTCGTGTGAACATTGTTTGGCATCCAAGCTACAAAAAATACATTTTTATTATAAAGTATTTATTATTATTTCATAAATCACTTACGTTTTGTAATGTATTTTCGAGTTCAAATGATTGTTCTAATTTAAAACTAGGTAATTTGACAGTAACGTTATACTTGGACATTTTATTTGAGATTTCATGTAATTTGATTTTTGAAAAATTATTCTCAAGATTTTTCAAACCATCCTTTTCATCAGGTAATAAAATGATCATTTTAAAAGCATGGTGCTATATAAAAAATATATAGAACATTTGTATACTTTTCATAATGACTAAATTTAAGAAAATATACTCACTTCATATGGCAATTCAAGAGCAGCAAATTTTAAATCGCTATCATGATAGTATTGCAAATCTTTAATTAAATGCATCATTTTAACTGTTATTTCTTTGCTAGGAGTCAAATAAAAAGTTTCATCGTGTGTTTCTTTAAATTTATGTAACCATCCACTTTTAAAATGCACAGCATTTGCCAATACTAATGCAGTACCTTGAGTGATTGATCCTAGTAAACAAGTATTCAAGAATAAATTAAATATTTATATATATAATATATATGTACCTATATTGTATTGTGTATATATAATAATATATTGTATGTGCATACAATATAATATATTAACCTTTAGGAAACAAATTGCTGATTTTTTTATTGGTTTTGTCTAAAACCCAATTATTTATATAATTGCGCTGTTCCTCGGGTTGAGTCTCGAAATTCACTTTTTCAGCAGAAGATTTTAAAAATTGTTTAGCATTGTTCACAAAACTTTCTTCTATATTAAATTTGGTATCAATAAACATTCCAACTGCTAACTTCAGATGATCGTTTTCTTTCTAAAATAATAATAAATATTAAATTGCATCTTTTTTCTTTTACTTTTGTAAAACTACTTAAGATTCTAAAATTAAAGTTATAATAATTTCATTAAAGAAAAATGAAATGGAAAACTAATATTTTATGTAAATAGGTATATACTAATAATAACAAGTGTGCTGTTTGTCTTATTTAAAATTATACAAGAAATACTATTAGGTATATAACATTATTAAGTGCATTTTGTTTAACTATAAACACTCAACAATACTGAACATACAAATAAAATTTACAAAGATTTATTAATAAGATATAGGTATCTAACTCATATGCCTAAAAAATCTAAATATGTTTAAAACCAATTATATCCAACATAGCTTAATATACTTACTGTCAATTCATCCAATAAATCTTTGTATGCTGCCAAAGAATGAGTAGTTTTGTTTAAATGTATTGTTTTTATAATTTCATCAAATGTTGTTGACGCTGCACCAACACTAGCCATAAACATAATCAAATGAATACTGAATGGCGAGTAGAAAAGATTTCCACTATTTGTTTTGGCCAGTTCCTTTAAATAATCATTCGTAATATTATATGTTTCACCTTAACTAAATGTAATTAATCCATACCTGATATAATGAAAATGAAAAATCATGATTTGCCAAGGTTAATGCTTCATAATTTGCAACAAGCGCCATATTTTTCGGATCTGAAATTTATATTTAAAAATGAATACCACAAAAATTAAAAGTTAGAATTGCTAATATTCATTTTGTATATTATTCGTTATACTAAAGATTATATAAAAATATTTCATTATAAATTAAAAACAATTAAATTGCATATAATATATTCCTATGTAGTAAGTAGTTATCCTTGAACTTCTGTGTCTCATTGTGGCACACCCATTCCACTGTCCCCTTCTTATTAATACCTTTTTACAACATCAACTCCTCTATTTGTGTTTGTAATGTGATACTTATACAAATGAGAATCCCTAATTTGTACGTAAAATAAAATTCAATCCGAGTTTCCAGCCAAATGCAAATTATTTTTAAATTTGTACTGATTGTAATCTGTTGTAATCATTCCTTGTATTTTTGGGCTTGTCCTGTTTCAAATATAAATTAACTACCTATGTAATTTAATTTGATAAGACAATTTATCAATCAATACAACTATCTATAAATTTTATAAATATACCTACATTCATCACATTTTAATTATTGTTGTTTAAGTAAATTAAATACCTAATACAAGAAACTTTAATTAAATTTTTTTATCAAAAAATCAACATTTGATAATTAATACAACTATTAAATTATTATATAAATTTTAAATGGTTAACGAATGACGATGGGTCACCTAAATAATACAAAACATAAAGCATGTCCTTCAATTAAATCAAAGTGACTAAAAATAATATTAGGTATAATTACGCCCATGAATTATAACATTTGTTATTCAAAAACAATACATAATGACAACATTTAATAGACAAATATACCTAATAGGTACATATTATGTAAGTAGGTACCTATATATTTGCCTTACTCACAGAAATATATAGATACTTAAATCCTAAGTAGGTACTAATCTAAGGAAAAATAATAGTCACAGATAGGAATGTGTTTTCATTTTCATCTAATAACTCAGCCCAAAATTAATCAGTAGGTACCTAGGTAAAAAAAAAAAGTAATCTATACAGGGACAGATAAATCCAAAAAGGAAATAAAATTTGACCCAGTGAACTCCAATAGGATATTCGTTTAAAGGATATTTATTTAATATATAAAAATGTAAATTGGAACTAAAAGAATAATATCTTTGCTACTACCTTTTGATATAGATTTTTTGAAAACATTTTTGAATATGTATCCGACCTACATACATACTAGATACCTACCTAATATGTTATTAATTTTTGCCTTTCGGTTACAGTGTTACACATGAACATTGATTTAGGAGTTTCTCTAAGCTTAAACTAGGTAAAATTGTTTTAGATGAGTACTTTAGGTCAAGGACTATTAGATAATTAATAAGCTTTATGCAGGAATTATGTTAATTAAAAACTTTCTATAATAGATCTAAATGATATACTTAGTTGATTTAATTACTAGTAGGTACCTACCTAAACATGTAGCTCATATAAAAATTTTTATTATTTCTAATCAGTATTGTATCTTATATGTACCTAATACTTAATAAAGTACCAAACTAATAAACATTAAGCTAATATAGGTACCTACTATTAATACTCCTAACACTATTTATTCATTTTGCTTTCATTATTTCCTCGATTATTTTTAGTTAAAATTGGTGAGCGAATCAATCTATTTTTATTTATATACACTTTGCAGGTTTCATATTGGACCTATTTTAAACCATTTAGGTAAATACTCTTAATCAAATAAATTCTTATCACCTCCCTCCCCATAAATAATTATTAAAAATTTTTTCTATAATACTCATAAGCACCCACTGGGGAGGAACATCCTTGCCTGGAAAATATTACCTGACAATTGTTTTTTTGCTGAAATCAGTAGTTTCAAAATATTGGTATCGAACAAAAAGATAAAATGTGGATTTGGAAATCCAGCTAAAATTGACTCTATGTTATTTCCCTTAAGGCTGCCTATGATAATACTGTATGATGTAGGTATATGCACTTACTATTCAATTCTAGACGTCACTAGCGAAGGTAAGAATTGTTTTAATTTAACGAAGTGGAAAACGAATATGACCGGACACTTATATCATACACTGCGGACTTCTACTAAAATAGTGTTTTGGCTGTGTGCACAGAGCTCAGACAGATAAAAAAAATTGACTGGCTACTAATTATATTAGACACCTGCGATAATTAAGTTACAAAGTGCAAATGCTCTCGTCAGTTTCCCCTCCAAAAGCCGGTACAGGTAAGTGGCATTCAATTGCACAGATCTTTTCATAAATTATATTCTCAGAACTATTACTCTGCATATTTTTGTTAATATTATTATAATTGCAGCCACACGAAAATCAATAACTCCTGTATAGGTACTCACCGTCGCTCATGTTCCAAATATTTCGATTTCTGCAAATTCAGATAATAAATAACAATTTAGTTGTGTTATTTTCGTTAGTTAGGTAGGTAGGTATTAAAAATATTATTATAAAAATTGGACGTGGATACTCATTCGTAGAGTAGTTATGACAAGACTACAAGAATTGAGAGTGCCGGTTTACATAACACTGATGAGTCCTGGCCGTCTGTTGAGTGTTGACCACAGAATATATGTATAATAAATAGTTAATAAAAATAATATATAGTTAATAAATATAATAGTGTTGACTGTAATGACTGTACGAACATGTCATCGAAATGTTGATAAGAATAAAAGATAAGGCCATATTGACAATAGTATTATTATCATTATATGTCACGCAATAAAAAGGTGTGGTAATCGTTGGCGGTACAGTCATGATACGGATATGACGTCATTTCTAAACTACTCGATTTTATGAGTATTTAGCAAAACGTGTGCCCCGAGTTCCAATCATGATCGTCCCGTGGGGGGTGTCTCACCCCCCCTCAACTCGGAAAGCAGTCAGCAAAATTAAGTTAAAAATAGGAAAAAAGTCGAATTTTTTTTTTTTTTTGCTTATTCACTCACGTTTATGAAGTATTTTGGAATTTTAAGTCGGCAACTATAAATTATTAGGATTATAGTCGGCAAAATGGGGAAAAATTTGAGCAAATGCCCCGATTTTATAGACTAAATTATTGTTCTTTGGACGACGACCTATTCGAACAGAGAAATGGCAAACATGGTCATGACAATTGTTCAAATATTTTAAAATCTTCGAAAAATTGTTTTTGTCGATACTTATTAACATTATAAATTAAATTTATAAAACTAATATTTAATATTATCGTCGCGTCACTCCATTTCTGGAATTTAACTGATATATCGGTCCATAGGGGCTAATTTTAGGGGAGTGACATGGTTAACGCCCCTTTTTGAAGTTTTTTTTTTTGAAGAGTAAGTGCATAAAATTCATTTCGAGGTGGAATTAGCTTTTTATTCCATAATAATATTAACTTCCATTAATTAAATGAGATTTAAATCCAACCCGGTTGGACAAAGGACTGTTTATCAGGACAAAGGTCGGAAGTAGATAAGTATACCTTTTAACTTTTCTTAAGTTACCTTTATACCTTTCCATTTTTCGTCAAAACCATCAAAAATGTACATGATCGATAGAAAGATAATATGGTTTTAGTAAGTATTTAAGGTTGATAAGGGATGTGATGGAACAGCGGAATAATATTTTAAGTAGGTAGGTAGGTACTTATATTATATTAGTATGCTCATCTAAAATTTTATAAACGTTAGTTTAATTTTAATGTATACGTATACATAAATATGTTTAGAACAAATATTCTGCATCAGGACATCAATAGTTAAAAATATATAGAGAGCAATTTTAAAAAAAATATAAAAACTAAAAACGTAATCAAATTAATACTATATTGGTTCTTCGGTCATTGCATTTCACAACGTATATAATCTGTAATAAGAAGTTCAAAGAAAATTATTTTGGGTGATTAATAATTTACCTACTCCATAAAGTGTAAACAATAAACGTAGGTTTATTTATTAATATCGATTTCTAATGGGTTAGAAATAGGAAATCGTACTTTTTTTATCAATACTGGTTATAAACTATTATAAATTCTTATATACAAAAGTTTCATTCAAAAAAAAATAGTTGCATTTACTACGTTTATATTATGACGGTATTATATTATATTATATTATATATAATGTATATGGATATACAGTTTTTAATTAAATCATTTTAATATTAATTAAAATGGTTAGATCAAAACCGTTTTAAAAATATAAACTGTTTTAATTTCTTATTTTACATAACGTAATAGTATCTTGATTTTTAAAATGGTTTAATTTATTTTAAAACCGTCTTTACGTGTTTTATGACATGAATGTGTTTTCATTTCAAATCGTTTTAACACCATCATCGATCATATTATATTATATAGTATATATGCATAGGTACTTGAACGTATAGTGATTGATGTTATTATATAGGTAATATATGAGTCATATTATTATTTAAAATTGAAATAATACGTTTTTAATAATAGGACTTATTGAGAAATATCCTAATAATTAGATATATTATCATAATGAATAATATGTACATTTTTCATTATGATTACCTATATTGAATGTTACAAGAAGATCGTTGTCGTTAAAATGTATCATATTTTTCCTTGTAGTGAAGATGCTGTCGGTACTACTTACCTATTGTCTTTTGCACGCTCAAAATTAGTTTTTATGGCATATCGCAAAATCATACTCGAGGAAAAACAAAATATTTTGTTTTTACATTTGCGGACAATGATGGTCTGTCAAGTTGTCCTCCACATTAGAATTATAAAGTTTTTTTATTGACATAATTTGCGCCGTTGTCCCCGGCTTTTTGTAAAATTTTCTATCCAAAATTAATTACTTTTAAATTGAGGCGTCAATACTTACGTTAACCCCTACATTATTGAAATCATTTGTATACTTGTACTACGTTTGTGCTAGTTTTTACCGGCGTCCCCGTTGTTATTGTGCTTTCGTATACATATTATTGAATGTGATTACCAAACATAATCCTGGTAATATTAAAAGAAGGAAATCAACCCATCTTTCGGTTTGATGAACCTAATTATCGTTGGTTGTATGACAAATTAGGTAGATGGATGAGTATATTATTCATATAATATAAAAGATAACAGGAATATTTTACAAATGCAATAACTTTTATTCAATTCTATATTATAACGTTTTCTCAACATACCTAATTATGACACCTTTACTATATAGGTATCGTTAAAGTATTTTTAATTTAATTAAAAAATGTTTGGAAATTAAAATAAAATATTCATGTTGTACATGATTTTTTTTTTTTTAAATAAACATTTAAATATACCTATCCATTTTGTAAATCTAATTTTTAGAAGAATGTACCTACCTACATTTTGTTTTTTATTTGTAATTAATATAATTATTAAATGACTAATCTATACGATATAATTAGGATCATTATGCAACATACTTGGTTTGATATATGCAATTTCTAATCAACAAAACAAATAAATAGGTAGATATCTACCTATATGACGCTGTGTGCAATGCATTATTTAAAATTCTAAATTGCTTCATAATTGGATATACATTATCTATATTTTAAAATATATAGAATATTTTTTTCTTCATATGATATTAAAATTTGAACTTTAAACATTTATATTGAGAAATAATAAATTAATAGTTGGCACAAAATTTTTAAATTTGCATACTACATATATATATATAAAACCATTAAAGTTAAACTAGCATACTATTGAACGTCATAGAAATATTTGATAACCATTTTTTACAATCATTATCAGTGGTTGAATTGGAAAAAAAAATAAGGACAGACTCTGAGTTTAGTTAAAAATCAGCGTTCTGTGACATATTAAAGAAAAAGTAAGCAGTGGAGGACTTCGTCTCCCCCCCCCCATCCAAAATTTCTTAACTAGGGAACATTTTTAAAAACATTTTAAATTATTATATAACACGAATAGAATAGAAAAATCCAAAATTTGTTTTACATTATTGTTGGGTTACATATTTTCAAGATAGCATAGTTTAAACATTCCTCTTTCAAAATAATTTAACACATTTCCTTTTAAATGAATAATCGAGGAACTTTTAGATGTAAACTGAAATGAAGTTTATCGGTGTCGCATTGATTTCGCCATCCTTTTAGGCTTTAGCCACTCACGGATAATGAAGATTATTCATTACCTATATGACACCAATATGATTTAATAAGATAAAAACTATTCAACATTTTATATCATGTTTTTTATCTAAAATTTATTATGTGATAAGGACAAAAAACATTCATTTTCGTAAATTCACGATTTTTCCAAAATACAAATTATAATTTCAAAAATGTTAAATAAAAATTAAAATAAACACTACGTTCCTTGCGTTCCTTGATAAATAAATTAAGGGGTACGCTGTTAAACATGAAAAAAATGAAAAGTAAAGTCGTCCCCCTGTATCCCTCCCCAAATCCACCACTGATCATTATATTAATATATTATTATTAGTATGCGTTGTTACAGTTTTTCCGTTGAATTCTTGCTTCTTTAAATAAACCCGAAAGATATCAATATTATGACACATACATCGGTGACCGGTTGCCAGTGTATTATTAATTAATTCCTTTACATGTCTACTAATATTTTATAGAAGCAATTTCAAAGACAAGTTAATCAGTTAATGGAAAACATTAACTTGGTTAAGTTAAATTAACCTAAATGCTTTCAGTTAAAAGTTAACCGAAAATAAATTTAACTGGTTAAGTTTAAAGTTAACATCGAAAAAAATATTTAAAAAGTATATTTTTTATTATGTTAATTCAATTGAAATTTTTTTATTTTCATCTAAAAATTTACAACCCAAATCTGGAAAAATTTTTTTTTACATTATTCAACTATATAGGTACCTTTCCACTATTTGCTTTTTTTTAATATGAAATGTGAAATAATGGAATACTGAAATAATTAACCTCATGCTGATCTTAGCTAATTAGGGTGGACTGCCTTTCTAGGTTGGGGGTTAAGCTTAGGTCTACCAATCCTGCCTTATAAAATAGCATATGTTTAGGACCAGTGGCGTACCCAGGATTTTTGTATTGTGAGTCTTCCTTGTTTACGAGAGGCCACTGTGTAGAAGCTTCAACCAACTATGTATTAAAAGTCTTACCTAAATATTTACCTTATTTATATCATATTTTAATGCCAACAATCAATACCTATATATAAAACATAAGTCATAACTAATTTTTAAGTAAAATTTCAAACTTACTTACAAACTTTAGGTATTATATTAATTAATTGTTATTCTTATTTGTTACATTAAAATGTATATTCAATTAACAAATTTACCTAGGATATTCAAATAATTTCAGTATTTTAGATTTTGAGAAAGGATTATACATGTTTATTATTTTATTTTTATACGTATAGTTGTGCAGTAGCATTTAATTTCAATTTTCAATCACTGCTTTCATGTTCACGATAGAATATAGGTGGTTCTAAATTTTATTCCAATACGAAAATAATACATGTATAAAGTTCATATTTTTATCATAATATACGAAAATAAAAGTAAAGAACATTACAACCTCCAAACATTGTATAAGATTGAATAAGCGATGCAGTAATTGTACTGGAATATATTTTACCTGTTATAAATCTTCTATTGCATAAGAATTTTATGCAATGCTGAGAGAGTCCAGCGTTGCATAAAACCATGTCTATGGTTGATCCATCGATAGGGAGTGTAAAAATAGTTTCAGGTGATTTCAATGCAAAAATTGGAAATGAATAGCTCTACAGGAACGTTACTGAAATACATAGTCTACACATGAAGTCATAAATTGACTAACTCTGCAATAGGAATAGGATTATCTATAAACTATAAAGAGTCCAATGTTCCCGCATAAATACATCCAAAAATATACCTGGACAATTCACCTGATGGAAGACACAAGAACCAAATGGCAGGGCTTGAAACCGAAAAAAAAAATTCGATTTCGATTTCGATTTTGATTACCGGTTTTTCATTTTTTTTTTTTTTTTTGATTTCAATTTCAAATATCGGTTTTAAAAAATAGTGTTTTCAATATTCATATTGTATACCGGTTTTAACTTTTTCTGATTTCAGTTTCGGTTTTGAAAAGCGGTTTATAAAAATAGTGTTTTCAATATTAATTTTGCATATCGGTTTTCAATTCTTTCCGATTTTAATTTCGGTTTTAAAAAACGGTTTAAAAAAATAGTGTATTCAATATTCATATTGTATACCGGTTTCAACTTTTTCTGATTTCAATTTCGGTTTTGAAAAACGGTTTAAAGGAATAGTGTTTTCAATATTAATTTCGTATATCGATTTTCAATTCTTTCCGATTTTAATTTCGGTTTCCATTTTTCTAATTTCGATTTCGACTTCAAATATCGGTTTAGAAAAATAGTATTTTCGATTTAATTTGCATACCGATTTCAATTTTTCTGGTATCAGTTTTGATTTTAAATATCGTTTTAATCATTTAAATACTATAGAGTATAAATAAATGAATAAATATATACATTTTCAATTACCTACTTATGAATAATACAATATTAACATCAAATACCTAGTACCTACCTACTATTTTTCACGAACGTCTATAAATTATAGCGTTATAGCTATATGTTATAACGTTTATAGAGACCTGAGGCATCGCCTCGAAAGCAATTATCAGTATCCGTACTATTACAGTCTTGCTATAACATATAATGTGAATCACAATTGTAAATTACTTACAATCGTAATATAAATTTAATTTATCGCTGAATCTAAATATTTTCATCAAT
>JAIPRL010004067.1:0-41287 GCA_025469235.1 Pemphigus obesinymphae | reverse complement strand
CTTAGAACCATGCTGACGTCAGCAGTAATAAAAAAAAATAATAAAAATTTGTAAAAAAATAATTCAAAATATGTAAAAAAAATTCAAAATATGTAACAAAATTTTTCATTTATTTTTAACTAATTCGTATAAAATTCGGAAAAAAATATTAACTATGTACCTATATATAGACAGGTACTCTACACAGAATGCGATCCTTAACTATAGCGTGGTTCCGTGGTGAAACCAGTTATTGGCACGTGAAATCCATTAAGATAAACTATAGTCATCGTCGTCGATTACGCGTGTAAGAATAATATTGATATCGGCATCGTTACACCACATTTTTTTTTCTTTTATTAAATAGAGGGGGGTTGTCGGACATATGCTGACGTAATTAAGTAGGGGGGTCTGACATTTGCTGACAAGGGGGAGGGGGGTCTAAAAAAGACAAAAATGTGCTGACGTAATACATGAACGCTCCCTAATGTTCGTACATAAATTTTTGGTGAAAATGTCAAGTTTATAGTTCTATTATTTCCCCGAAATTCTAACACATTTCATATCAAAATATTACATAATATCAAAAAAAATTAAATAGCCATTCAAATTTATTGTACCGACCAATTTTTAAATTTTTTTAAATGTAACTAGAATGGAGTACCTACCAATTTTTAACACTATTAATTAATGTTTAGGTCTTAAAAACTAAAATTAAGCCTTTATAAGCCTATTATGAATTTAATGTCTCAAATTTGCATATTGCTATAAATAACTTAAAAATAGGTAAACATTTTCGAAACATTTTTATATTAATATTTTACGTATATACATTTGTGGTGAAAATTTCATTTAAATATATTCGAAGTTACCTATGAAGTTTTTTTTATCATAATTGTGTTCACCGATTTTTATAAGAATTTTTTTAAAAATGGCCTCTTTTTAATGTACGAACTAGATGCAATTTGCTACCAGAAAATAGTACTACATATAATAATCGAAGCACTTCTTCTTATAGAATTTTTGGGTACAAACATAAAGCAATCACACACATTATAGTAAAATTATTACATTTCTCGCTTTACTTAGGATCTAAAATATGGTCTTATATAAGGCAAAAAAAAAATACCACTTATTTATCATTTTTTTCACAGTAATTATAAACTTCAACTTTTTTATATTAATTCAAAATTAAAGTCATTTTAAATTTATAATATTTAATATTACACCTACTTTATCCAAACGGTTCCCAAAAAATTTTGGTTCATGCATCCCTAAAAATAAAAAAAATTTCCATGCATCACTGTTAAAAGTTAAAAAAAAATTCATCTAAATACAGATGGAAGAAATTGTCCCGTGGACAGGAAAGTTTATTGTTATTATTTTAGAGTTGAACTTGAAGTTGTTTTAGAAAAACTATTCTACTAACTTTAGGAGGGAAAAATTTATTAATTCTCCGAGTCTTGCAATTTTTGTTAAATTTAAGTGATAAATAAAGTACAGTGTTACCTATTTATGTATCAATTAAACGAAAGTAAAAATAAATTAAAGATCCACGTCTTGGACTCTAATATTAAATTACACGATTGCTATTTTTAAAAAGTGTCGTTAATTTTTTAAAATATATATATTTTTTTAAAATATACTCTTTATCATGACGGGTATACACCACAAAGAAACAAGATGCAATTTACAATCAGTGTTTATATATTTTTCTCGAACTTTGGTATATTTTACGTAATTTTGCATTTTTGTGTATATTCACTGCATAGTTTGCGTATTCTCATAGTTATATGACGTCAACAATCTTATGAATAAAGTCTAGTCCTAAAATAACATAATTTATTATTTTCTGAAAATTCACAAAAGTCTATGTTACATATACTACCTATTTTCACAACTTGGTGCTACTAGTTTAATATTATACTTTATATTTATATTAGAAATAAAATATTTAATTTAATAATATATTTACTTGTATTAAATGCTGGGCGAACGCAAGGAAAGGTTTTAAAGGGTAAAAATCTCTCAAAAAATCAAGAAAAAATAAAAAAAATGATTACATGACTTTTTGGTGAGGTTACATATAGTTTGTAAAATACGGAATATACTGTCATTTATACTTTGAGTTAAAGTCTTGCAGATGGGTTTTATTGCAAAATTATGAAATAACAAAAATTGGTGTTAAAAGTCAAACATTTTTTTTTAATTCAAAAAATATAGGTAGCCATTTACTCAAAAAAACTTTTTCAAGTTTATACATTTAAAGCTAAGCTATATATTATAATAAATTGTCAATTTAAATGTTCGTTTTAAATTGTCTTCATTTGTAATAAATAACTTAGATATATAAATAATTTTAACACATTGAAAGTAGGTAGGTACATGAATTGTATGTCTATATAAGTGTAATTATTTAAATACATTTAAATGGTATACGGGAAGTATAACTACCTAAAATTTGTAATTAAACAATTGTTGTCTATATTCTATCTTTTGAATATTTTTTATGATCGATCCGGAAAATATATAATAATACAATGTACGGTACAATATAGTTCATCTATACAAAAACAAAATTTCGCATTTTATATAAAACACCTCGAAACATTTTTTGCGTTGGTTTCAGTCTTAAAAATCATTATAAAATAATATCGGTAATTGTATTATTGCCGTGCACCACATTCCCAGTATATACTATATAGTTATTATTGAAATATAAGGTCATAAATTCCTATATTTTGTACGTATTTGATGAAGAGATTAGTGTTGAAACTTGAAAAAAAAATGTGTGCCTATTCGAAAATTTGAAATTATTAAATTTTATACGTTTAAAGTACACAGTCAAATTATTTATACTTCTAAAGAGGTATTGAGTTTATTGTGGTGAGAGGCGGTTGGGGGGGTGCTAAATCTGGTTCAACTCTTTCGTGGACTCCTCGTTTTGCGGTCGAGATGCGGGAAATTCCCTCGGGGTGAACTTGCCTTAACTCGGAGAAGACGCCGGAGAACGCGTTATAATATAACGACGCACGTGGCCACCGAAGATGCGCGCACGATAAAACAAGGAAAATCAAAGTATAATAAAAAAAAAAAAAAAAAACGGCGTCGATATATTATATATACCTATGGTAGAATTACGATATACTCGTAATATTAACAGACAACGTTATATTTTAAATAAAATGGCGATTATCATTATTATTATTATTATTATTATTATTATTATTATTATTATTATTATTATTATTATTATTATTATTATTATTAAAATGTCCGTTCGATCGTGAGTTTGATTTGTACAAATCGCGCCCGAGGTTTATCGTCTGACGATCTGGAAGGTCGTCGGTCGAGCTCGATGAATATATATATATAATATATAATATATTATTATTACGATCGCAACTGCACGCGGTATTATAAATATTATCCTGGCGATTTTCACGTACTTTTTAATTATTTTTCGAGTTCATATAATATATATATACATATGGTTTTTTACATATAAGTACCCGATGGGGAACCCGACGACGATTGTGCCGGTGTATGTATATGTTGGTTAGGCAAACTGGACGAACAACGATACATAAAGATGAATCGGAAAACAATTTTGAATTTTGATTCTATCGGATCCCGATCAGATAATTAATACGACTCGTGTAGAAAGTCGGTTTCTTTATATGGCGGAAGACTCTGGTTTTTTTTTTTCTCTCTGCAGTATATCATATAGGTAGGTACCTATAAATACGACTCCGAGTTACGTGATATCAAATTATCATTCACGACCGCGGTAAAAATGCAATTCAAAAAACGCACAGTGCCAATCGGTTTGCGTTTGATTGCCCTGCACCGGTCTGGGTACGATAATATTTACATAAAATTACACGTTATCACTATGCTCTGGGTCAATCGTCTAGCTCATCTGAAAATATATGTTGGTCTGAAATATCTCGAGATCGTCACTCAGACCTCACACACGGCCCGTTTCATCGCGGCGAGCACATCAATCGAACGTTGGTACATATTTTCCACATGGTATTTTGTTGTCGACCAGCACAATGAATTCGACGAACTTCTGCCGTCGATTAAGTGCGAAATTACGGCACGAGGCACACGCGAATCGTATAAACGTACTATAAAAGGCAAACTGCCGGATTATTGTTAAATACTATTGAGTAAACAGAGAATCGCTGGCTTCGATTGAATGTGTTCTATCGGGGACAAATTAAAATTGTTCAGGAGAGCATTTAATTTCAATATTTCAAGAATATTTTCATTTTCTGTATTAATGGACGTACAAAATTACATTTTCAGCGTTAAATATACGAGTTTAATATAATATTGTAATATTATATAATTTTCTGACACAAATCATTTCGATATTCCATATATTAATATTCCGTTTTTCTATTCTACTGTCTAAAACATTTTTAATAAAACGTCTAAATGTACCATGACTAGTGTTTAAAGCTTAGAATATTTCACAAATCATGAAATTTATGTATATACATTTTTTTTTTTGCAACACCGAATAAAACCAGAAAGCAGAAAACGCCATCAATTTAAATTTCTCAAGAATAATCTCTCAGGAATAAGTCTAAATATTGTATCAATTTATGAAATGTTTCTAAATCCTATTGTAAATAAATTATGTCTATAGAATATTTTATTAAGATGACGTTACACCAGTATTTATTGTCTACTTCTGACATTAATATCTTTGGTTTTGTATTTAAAATATTTTTTATGTTATATTGTTGATTTTTGTAAATGATGACTTATTATAAAAAAAAAAATGAAGATAATATAAGCAATTTCGGAATTAGATAAACAAAAATTTATCTGGATATAGATAAAATATGAACCTGAAGGATTTATCTAGATAAAGATAAATGATAAACTCATTTTTATCTAGAAAAATAAAAGATAATTTTTGAATTTCAAAACATTTTTTTCTAATATTTTTAACATGTTTTATCAAAATCAATAACCCAAAAAATCCATAATATATTATAAAATAACAATAATTTATTTATATCAAAGTTAAAAATAATACAAAATCAAAAATGAAATGCAACTTAATACTTTATACTACTTTATATAAAAAAATTTTTGAAATATGTAATTATTTATATTTAATAATTTGAATATATCTATAATATTAAAAGACTAAACTTTATTTCATATAATTTTTATATTTCTAGTACCGAAAATATACGTGAAGTCACATTATCGTTGACAAACAAAAGAATAATAAAAATTAAACACACTGCGCATTACACAACACACATTTTATCTGCATAAAAATGTATACATATTGAGTAAAAGGATATATTTTCATCACAAATAGGAATATTTTTGTATATTTATACTTAAAAATGTATCTAAAAAAATTATCTAGTTAAATTTACTTAGATAGGTCAAAATTTTATCTAAGATAATTATTTAGATAAATTACCGTTATTTATCTAGATAATAGTCCCAACACAGAATATAACCATTATTTTGTTATTTTTAAAAATATTTAAAATTTCATCGTCCCATTGTTTATACATTTATAATAAATTCTAAATTTAATATACTAACAAAATACAGAATTATGAATCTAACTAATTATTTTCATTATTTTTTATAATAGGTCATTATATTAAATCTCTGCAAACATGGTAAATTCTTGGTTTCCAAAGTATTTTAAACAATAATCTAAAAATATAAAACAAAACTAATAATATTACGTATATCCAGTGCCGGATCTAGGGGGCAGCGAAACGGGGCACTTGCCTAGGGCACCATTACGATGGATCGCAAAATGTGAAAATATTTAAGTTTTTTGTCCGCTTTTGAAAATGGGGTCCTTTTTATCGCTTTTAATTTTTAATAGAACTTTTGGTAGAAATTGACGAATGACGAATTAAAATTAAAATTTTAAAAAGGGGCTACAATTATTTTTACCCCGGGTGACAAATTCTGTTGCACTGCGTATCTCTCTAGTAGCCAAATGAAGAATCGTAACTACCAACTAGTAATTATGTAATAGTAACTACAGACAGACCGAAGGACACAATAGAGATATAAGGTGTCTAAACTTATATTTAGAAATCTATTATTAGGTAATGAAAACAATCATAGATTACCAATTTGTATAGTTACTACAAGTCAATACAATATTTTAAATATTTCATGAGATTTATTCTATATATATATCTAATCTATAAATTGAATTTGAATATAAACGTTCTCCAAAAAAAATGTTTTTATGGGCTTTGAAACAATACGGGTTGAACTTTATTTTTAATAATGTATTAGTTATGTTATCGATTTGTAACATTATTAGTTTTTCTGTTAGGTATATGAGTTAATAACTATGTTGAATCATACACAATTTAAAATTCATTCAATTATCTAATTTTTTTTGCTAAAAAAGAGTAATTCTTCTAATAAATTACAAGTGTACACAATATTAGTGTACACTATCGCTACTTAATATCCAGTGTCTCAGTGATTTAATAAACTTATAATTTAATCATTTTATCCATGTGTTGAATATTATAAAGAGGTGTTAATGTGCTTATAGTTTCCGAGCGCGATTGTCATCAGTAAGGTCTGTCCGACCGTTTCATACTATACGACTTATACGAGTATATCTCAACAATTGCCTTGAAAATCAAAATACATTTTAATATACTTACATATATATTACGTATATATATATGTAGCTATCTATACTTAACATTTTTGATTTTTTTTCATTCCGAACAACCTCTATTGTCGAATAATTTCTTACACTTATCTAATATATAGAATTATATAGGTATTCACTTACTAATAGGACAAAAAATACTGCTGTTTGACAATATAAACTAATTTTGTATTGAATATCGTTGATCATTTTTAGTTTTAAAAACATTTGGATAATGTAGATAAAAGTGGAAATGCAACGACGAAGGGAAGAAAAGTGAATTAGACCATTTATTTTCAGAACACGGCAATCACCAAATTACAATCTATTTGTGCAACAATATATTTATTACAATAGGATTTAAATAGTTATTTAGAAGTACTGATGATACTAATAATAATAATAATAATAATAATAATAATAATAATAAAACATTCAATAATGAATTTTGGTTTCTAAAAAAATTACGGTACCTTGCAAATGTATTTAAGTATATTATAATTTATATATATACCTGCCAAATATCTACCTATTGATATGATATTTCCTTAAACGAATGATTAACACTCAACAGTTTTACTATACGTCAGCCGTATATTTATTATAACTTCTAAGTGAACTATAAAAATATATTGCAGGGGGTGGGGGCCAAACTGAGGATTGCAATCCGCATGCGGCACGCTTCTTACTACTTTATTAGCAAAAAACATTTTTACTAATATAACAAATACGATTTTTAAATGTTAATAAAGAATATATAGGGTTTTAAAATATATAATATTTAAATAAGTATTTTTTTTTTTTCATTTAAACGTATTTATTGCATGCCTTTTTTTCTACTCTTGGCTCCAACATATTTTTCATTGTATTTTTCGACTCGTGAGTATATTCTCGATGGTCACCTATGATATATTGTATAAAAATTATAATGATAATGATATTACAATAATATGTAATTTATAAACTAATCAAAAAATATTGTATTTTTTTTTTTACTGTTGTTTCTAAAAGTATATGCGCTCTATAAATTCTTAAAAAACCCACAATATGACTGCGAAAAAATCACGATTGTTCGTAGTTTTAGGGTAAAAAGAGCTTCAATTTAGTTATAATATTTTATAATCGCTATCATACATAAGATAATAATATAATGCTGGCTTACATTATAGGCTATAGCAAGTAAAGTATAACTACCCACACGGCATTAAAATATTTTCAGGCAAATTATATGATTTTAAAAATTTTTGTTAATCATTGTTAAAAAGTTTCAAAAATATTTAAATATTGTATTAAAATTTTTTTGGTCAAGAAGTTCACATTTCTAAAACATTTTCCCCTAATATTTTCAAAATATTTTCTTGAAACATTTACAAAATATTTGTTTGAACCATAAAAATACAAAACTTAAAATTGAAAATAAAATTAGTCTAAATGGATGAGGAATGTTTCTTTGCCCGTCATCCAGTGGTATGCACAGGAATTTTCTATTGGGGGGGGGATGAATATATTTTTTACAAAGTTTACTTTCAATCTCGAACCATTATATAGTTTACCATCTAACACTTATACAATAATATAAAATAGAACATGTTATAAGTTATTAAAACTTTATTGGAATTTTACAGTAAAATATCTATTTTTCTATTTGTCTGAGATATAATATCGAGTACTTCTTCCACTGTAATCGGAACTTCATAGTGCATTGATAGCATAGTTAATCCATTTAGTCGAGTCTAAAAAAATAATTGATTAGATTGTATGAAATAATAAAATATATTAATACAAGTTTACATCTTACTTCAGACATAGTGTTCCTTAAGAATGTTTTCATTCTGCCAGATTTAAGGAATGAGCCACATGATAAACATATATTGCCTTAAAGGCAAAATATTCTTTAAAAAAAAGGCTATGTATGCCAATACCGTCAGCATTATATCGGTATGCCACCCCATCGTGGCTCAGTCAACACAAAATCCGCAAGAAACCTCTATCGTGAAACCAGGAATCCAACCGCTGACCTCGTGACACAACACTCATATGTATGCCATTTTGCCATCACAAGCTGATAAATATACACTTGATTTTACTCGTAGATCTTTAACAAATTTTTTAAATATTTGCAAAAAGTTACTATTAAAACATTTTTCATTAATCACAATAAAATATTTACATAGTATATTTTCTAAAATATTTTCTTGCAATCGTTAGAAAATATTTAGAAAATATTGTAATTTTTCAAATGCCATGAGCCGTGAAGTCACGGTAGTATCCTGTATTTATGCATATTAATCATGTCATTATAATATCTATCCAGAATCTATATATTTTATATTTTATGGTACGCCACCCTTCGCCTAAAGAGCCTCGGTCCAATTGGCGTATACCGTCCACCTGACTTGGATTAGTTGTCACGTTTTCATACGTGCCTGTTTTTAATGCGATGTTTGCTCATATAAGTCGAACGGTTCTTGAATCGCACAAGTGTATACGATTTCACGGTGGATCAGTCGTTCATATTATTGAGTGTCATCGAAATCGTTTCGATCGAAGCACACCACGAGCAGCAGCTCTACAACGACGACGACGACAATAATAATAATAATAATAATAATAATAATAATAATAATATACTTGCAATAAGAGAAAACTGTAATTATAACGAGCGTGCATATTATTATTAATATAACGTAAAACTGGTTCGTTAAATAATTTCAATGACACTGCTAAAACATTGTACGTGTACGGACTAACATCGGTGGACGGTGTAAAATAATATCATCAGGCTAACAACAGTAAAATAGTGCGGATCGTCTACACAATACGTTTTAACGATTACAACGCCGACGGCAGACGGACTGACGGAAGGACATGGAAGTGTCGAGCTAACAGCGTGTTATTCGACGAATCAATTTACAAGACCAGATCATCACATAGTAATGGACACAGAACGTTGCTGTGTATACGCGACATTGGCTCAAATCGTTATTTAACTCGTCCGATACATCAACCTATCATACCAATAATCATAGTATACGTACAATTAAAATCGAACGACAATGCCGCGTGATCGTCTTGACCACATACTCTAATATTATGTTATTTTGTTTAGGCGTTGGTTTTTAAAAATGTTAAAGTGTTTTAAAAATATCAAGGAAAACAATATATTGGAAATTTAATATTCAAAGTAATTTACTAATGGGAACTTTTACGAAATTGCCCTATGTTGATGTTTAATTCTTAACATACTCATTATCCATTCAGATCACCGGCGGCCCACACACAAACCACCCTTATTGTAAACTTAGTTTAGATTCGAAGCGAAGCGAAGGGTCTAGTGGCTTAACAATGATGCTTTTTCCTTTTTTTAAATTCTTCGACGCGAATGCTTAATTCAATCGTTACGTTTGTAGGTATCCATTTTTCGGTAGTGATTGTGAAGGTCTATTTACGGTTAATTTTAAAATTTTCGATGAACCCATAAGAAAATACTAAAACTTGAAAACAGACAAATGGTCTATAAATTGAAAATACTCATAGATTATATATTTTAGTAATTTATGTCGATCGAACTATCAGTATAGGTATAATAAGATCACATAACAAAAAAAAAAATTCAATTCGCTCATTGGGTGACCGTAAGGGTGGAAGCACATCGCTTTTTGAACAGAATACACTTGGTGGATGTATTTCATTTGAAAGCAATGATAAATTAAAGTATTCAATACAATTGTTATGAGCAGAGTTTTGGTATAACACACATACATATTATTATAATAATATAATTAAAAAAATATTAATAATAGTTCGTCATGACAATTGTATTTGTTATTTTATTATCGCCACTACATTTATAAAATATGTCTATTATAAATGGTAAGTATCTAGTATTTTTTACACTGAAAGTACCTACTAGAAAAATTGAAAACTAATCTCTTAAAAATACCGATTTTTCAAAAAGAAAAAATTCATTACTCTAAAACTCTAAATCGATTCTTTCTTATTATTTGTATTACTGAAGCCACTGCCTCTTTTTATCTTCTCTAGTGTCTTCCCTTATCTAAACAACATTATCATCTCTACTACACTTAACATGTGTTGTATCTTTTTATCTACGGCCAAACATTCAGATCTATATATGATTATATAATAATTTAGTATTATAAAATAAGGTACATATTAACCTAATTGATATATTTTTATCACACAAAATATCTGACGCTTCTTTCAACTAAGGCAAAATTTTTCAGTACTGATTATAATACGGTGTAGAAAAGATTAGATAATAACACTTAACCTGATAATAAAAAAAAAAACAGACGCTGTTCTTGATGGCACTTTTGTAGTTCAAATGAATTCCACCGGTAGCACCCATTAATTGAAGGCTTATAATTCCTTCAGTTACATTGTATTTTATGCAATATTTTATTTATATTTTCCATTGTATTTAAATTTTTAATTACCACATAAATATTTTAATATGTTCCTACTCTCAAAATTTAAACGTTACAAGATTATCAATTATATTAGAAATTATCTGTGTAACCAGTAATTACAGATATATGTAATAACATAGTTAACATGTATAGTATTTATATATCTGTGACATTTATTCATTTTCTTGAGCTAAACATATTTTCTTGGGATTTTTCTGTCCCAGGCATTTAACAGTTCAATATTCTGTAATTGTATATGTATAAACATTTTTGATTATTATTAATATAGGCACAGAATATTGTATACTGTGATATAGGTATATGTTTGTTAGTGATATAAAATATTATAATTTAAATTATTTGTGTATTTATTTTAATTGCTTAATATTAAATTCTGAACGTAGCAAAGAATGTATTTAATAATATAATTATTTAATAAAATATATGTAATTTAATGTACCTATTTGTGTTTTTTTTTTTTGTAAAAAGCTTTCTGATAGTAAATTCATTATATTTGATACCAAAAGAGGTTATATATATTTAAACATAATTAAAATAATGTTGATTTATTATTGCACAGTAAGCAGTAAGTACCTACAATTAAATAGATGTAATTCTTGAAATTTTGCAATTTGTTAAAAACTATGTCAAATTATTCGAAATTCTTCTCCTTTGTCTTCTCTTCCAAATATTTGGGACCGCCCACAAATTTTCAAGGTAATTAATTTTAATTGGTATTTTAAAAAAATAATTTTTGAGTTTTGGAAAATTAATGATAAATATCATATAATATGGTATTAATATCATACCTTGAGGTATGTTAGATATTGTTTACATTTTAAAGTATATATTAGAGCTATTGTGTTGAACAATTATTTAAAGTATGCTAAAAAGGCTTCATTTATAATTACATAAGATCCATATTCTTCTAGCAGCTTAAACTTTGACTGGACAATGTATTACAATGCCCGTCAATAAAAAAATGTCCAAAACTATTCTCAAAACATACATATATAAACTGGAAAAGCTGAAAAGTAATATGTTATTGCAGTTATTCACTTTGAAATATTAGTAGATATTGAATAATTTTTCAAATTCTATAAAATAAGTACATTAATTATAATATGATGATAAACGGTATATTAAAATAAAAAAGAAGTTAATCTGTTTACCAATATACATTTTAAATGTCCATATAAAATTATTTTATTAAAGTCTGAATCTATAGTCTAGATATTATATAATAATAATAAATTATTATATAATTCAACTATAATGTTATTCGCAAGTACCCATATATGTTCATATATGCCATACACGAAGTAATTCTTCCACAATTAAGATTTTAGAAAAAAAACAGACAACAAAATAATATCATCAATGCCTGCAGCTGTATATTATATAGATCGTCGTAGTGCTCGCACAATAACACGTTTAATTGTTGTGTAAGAAAGTTGACTTTATAAATAATTGATTATATTATGTTAAAACTATACCGGATATTTAGCACAAAAGATAAGTTTCATTATAATTATTAGAATGTATTTCTGAAAAATAATAATCGTTCATTTTATATTTCAACTTAATATTATCAAATGTTAATTATACAATGAATAATAATATTGTAATGACTGCTATGGTTCGAGTTGAACCATCATAAATACATAGAAATTTATATAAAACAGAGATTTTTGAAACATGTGCATTGTCCAAAATGAATACTAAAACTTTTTAATTGCAATACTATATAAATACGGAATACTGAAAACTAATCTCAACACCATTAATCTTGAGAAAAAGGGTGGTGATCTTTGAGACATCGAGTTTTTAACTTATTAGGAGTACTTTTAAAACATATTCTCAATAGTGAGAGACGCTTAGTACATTTCCTGAAATATTATAAACCTATTACACCTATACAGCAGCAAAATACTTTTTAATCACTGCTAAAAATTTGAGGAAATATTTTGAAATATTGTACGAATATTTTTTGGCTAAGGAGTTGTTCACACCTCTAAAATATTTTCTTTCAATATTTTCAAAACATTATACTCCAATTCAATTACGAAAATTTAAAAAAAATTCAGTGCAACATCTCTATATGTAAATATAAACCAAATTTCTACAAAATAATTTATTTTTATTTCAACAAATAGGTAATTCGAAAACAATGTTTTTATCTTCAGTGTTAAACAACATCTTTAAGTGTATGTGTGGGGAGGCGATCATGGTAGGACATTTTATTATCTCTCCACGGCTTCGTGGGAAGTGAAAATGAAAACAAATCTTTACTTCGGAACCAAGCATTAAAATGCTTTCCACTTGAAATGCACTTTTTCCACTGTATCACTTTATGTTCATAGAATAAATTAGTGGTGGACCTAGAGGGATCGCGCAATGGGGGCATTCCCGCCAACCATTTTTTTTTTTATTGTATTTTAACATACGTACTTGTCAATTACGTTATTTATTTCATATTCACGTATTTTCATTTGAATGTAACTTTTGAATGTCTATTTATACAATTTTCCATGTTTAGAAAAAAATTAACCATTTTCTGATATTTACTATTATTTTATAATCGATAAGCTATCGGTGTTCACCTTGTAACACTATAAAGTATACAGTTTGATTTTATTATTTGTTAATATTTGATTTTGAGGTCATGGTTGAAGTGTGGATACAGCATTTTGTGAAAATATAAAGTATACTTAACTTAATTCGTTAATGGATTGTTGACTTGAATAAATAAAATAGATTTGTATTCTATGTGTTCCATTTAGATTGTAACACAGAGTAATAATTGCTTATTTATTGAAATTGTTTGAATTTAAAATCAAAATAATTTTTATAAACATGTTCGTGATACCCCAAATGTCTAAATTAGGGTCATATTTTCATATCCGCCTATTATTTTATTTGATTTTTAAACCAATAATTATATTTTTACCACCGAAAAAGGGCATGTTCTTCCCTTGACCCTATCTTCACCAATCAACGCCTATAAAAATTTCTTAACAACCAATAAAACTATGCAAAATTTTTGCCCCAAACCCCCCCCCCCCCCAAAAAAAAAACTCCTGGATCTGCTACTGGAATATACATATACTTGCAGCTTACTGACCGTAATGTATCTTTAGTTGAAGAGAAACGGTCGGCCGACTCGTGTAAGAATGAAATAAATTATCGCCATAACGTATTAGCCCCAGCGACTAGCGGACGATCCGGCGAAACTAGAGCAAAACTGCAGCCACAATACGACAAAATGTATGCGTATTAAGTCAGTTATACCTTTTACCTTTATATAGGTTTATAATATAATACACTAGACACAACGATGACCATAATAATAATAATAATAATAACGATAACGATAACGATAATTTTTATAACGATATGGCACTGCGTCTTCACTGGCGATCTGCGGTGGCGGCGGTATCGCGCGATAGCAATATATTATATCGATCCGGAGGATTCCCACAGTCTCTTCCATTACAGCGTGTAATTACGTGTAATCGCTTATTTTTATTTTTTATTTTTTTTTTTTTTACCTCCCGATCTTCGCCGATCGTCCGGCCGTCTTATTATTTCGTCTCGCGTTTACGGATGCAACACCAGTGTCCGTCCACCGTGCACGCGGCGGCGTCGACGACGCACAACCGATTATCCATCGCGCATTATCATTATCATTATCATTATTATTACTATTATTATTATTATTATTATTATTATTATTATTATTATTATTATCGTCGTCGTCTATATACCGATACGTACTTATATATACGCGTACGTGTGTATACACTTGAATACGTGTATCTGTGTGGTACACATGTCGTCTATATATAGTACCGGTGTTCACTGCAATAAAAACAATAATACGATTGTTTTGCCGAGCACGCCTCGCCAGCGAAAAAATTCCGACCGTCCCCGCGCCGTCCGCGGTCGTCTCCACGTATGTGTCGACTTTTAATTGTTTTTTTATTAAATAAAACGAATATAACAAGCAGAACGTGCCGTGAGTGACTAACGGCACTGCCCGTTGACGCCGCCGCGCCGGCCGGATATACACATGTTTATAAGTGTTTCTCAGATACATAGAACGGTGTGCGGACGTGGACAAGTATAAGCGAGTCCGTTCGTCCGTACATTTTTGTGCACGATTTACGCTGGTGCTACGACGTTAGAATATGCCACGGATTATAAATGCGAACCAGAATGTGGGGCCACTCGATGTTTATCGAAAAAAAAAAAAACAAAAATCCAATTCCATATAGTCGTTAGGTATACGAGTCGAGCCCCCGAATTAGTGTTACCGCGTGTTACGATTTAAAAAAAAAAAAAAACATTTTTTTTTCAAACGATTTAAACCCCAACATTATTTACTATCATTTATGAACAGTAAATAACGTGTTCAAGGTTTACAGATTAAAAAATCGGTCAGTGTAGCAAACACATTATATTGTAAATGAAGCGTACAATAAATTTATTCACTGTAACTGGATACGCCACTTAGCGGGCACCCAATCACAGCATCTTATTCACGATTCTATTATACTAAGCCCGAGTGCACAATCTGGTTTCATTTAATCTGTGATTATACCCCGATATATATTCTCGTACATAATATATATATATATATATTGTATATAGACAACGAACCTCTACCCACCTACAGATATGCCGGGCACGCGGTGCCAGTATCGTTAAAAATCCAATCATTTTCGTTGAAAAAACTTACGTCACGGTGGCGTAATATTGTCATTTTTCTGTCCGCGTTTAAAAACGTGCAAAAAAAAAAAATTAAAAATACGTAATATTACGATTAATACCTAGCGAGATCGAAACGATCGTTTTTTACGATTCTGCCAGATTTAATTTTTTTTTTTTAAGGTAAAAAAATATATCGACTCCACTACAGTAATACATTCCATCATTAAAGATCGAAATCCACATCGACTATTATCGATTCCGCCACCTATTTTATTTTTTACCCGAAATTTTTCATTCGCACAATTTATCTAAACACTGATAAAACATGCATATTACGCACTGTGTAACTTTTTAAAAACGCGATTGTGTACCAATTATTATACAATGTCGCTAAATTAAATTAATATTGATTTCAACAATATTTATATAAATATACCTAAAACGTATTTAATTTCCAATATTATGTACTAAACGTGGTGTTTCACAGTAAATCAGAAAATATATTTGTGATTTAAACTCTCCGAGTGAACTAAGCGAGTGAGCAAACGAAATAAGTATAGGTATCCTAAAATAGGGATCTCCAGCTAGGTTCCACGAGGGTCTTTTTTAAAATTCACCAAACTTTTCGCAATCCAAAACGTAATAATTTTTACCAAAATTTCATAAATCGGTTTGAAAATGGCAAATAAGGAAAAAAAAAGTCATGCAACAATTTTCTTTTAAAACGTTCGGTAAATAACCAAAAAATCGGACAAAAATGGTACCCTATACTTAATAAGTGCCCCACATGACACATGGACAATGGTATGCAATCTTTAAAAATGGGACCATCTCGTTAAAAAAACGACGTAGTGAGGTTACGAGGTAAAACCAGTCCCCGCTGGTGCGAAATTTATAAAACTATAAAAATATATATAAGAATTTATTTACGCAAATTTACCCAAACAAAAGGGTACGTAAAAAATGTGTCCACGGTCCGCCATGGTAACCCCTGACTTAAATGTACTTATATTTTTCAAGTATCAAATATTAAATAGTATGTGTTAAAATCTGTAAGTACGTCAACATTAAATGAACATTCCTAACTATACAATATCAAAATATAATCAAAATATAATGTTCTATCAACTAACTCTATATATTACAGAATAAATTACATATTCTATAGTATTTATAGTACCTACTCTATAATGTCTATATTCTTATAGTATTTTAATATTTAACTTATTTTGTACATATATTACGCTCTACAGATGTGCCTGGATAACAATAATTTCTATTCAAAACAGGATATTTATTTTTTAGTGCTGAATCAATTTATCCCATTTTTACATATGAAAGTATGAAGAAACAGTATAAAACAGGAGTGACCAGGGGGAGGAGATATTCTGAGACCATTGGTCAATCTACTCCCCGTCCCCCAGCACCCATTTTTTTCGGATACAATTTAAACAATATTATTATAATTATAATTTCGTCATTTCTAATATTAGAGAAGATTTACCTAAAACAAAATTTATAGATGAGAATCTTATTTAGGCTTGTCTATCGTTTTCACTTAAACTTTTTAATTTTAAAATATTAATATATTTAAATTTAATTTCCAAAATCTAATGGCAGTTGAACATAGATACAATTGATCTATACATTTTATTATAGGCACATTTATTGTAATATTATAAATGACAAAATTATAATAATAATACCGAATGTAAATGTCCTAAATGTCCTATATACTGTTAGTTGGTTAGACAGAGAGACAGCAAATTATAAGAATATAATATGATGTGTTTAAGATGTAAATGCATATTATTCTTCCTTTTAGGAGCTGTGGAATCGCCACTTGGTGTCTTTTCACGTTACAGATTATCACTAGGCCGTTGGTCATTTTCATTCCTTTTTTTCATTTTTAGACATAACGAGATGATGTCGTGTACTAACGATTATTTCTCATTTTTCTGGTACGGATATAGGATGTGGTGTACCATCGACTGTGGAACTAGCTCTTCTCCAATTACTATATCCACACGCTGTCGTTACATGAACCACGCGTCGCATTAAAAGACGACGAGCTCTACGTCATCGACCTCTTCATCGCACTACTAGCACAGATGAGATGGAAACTTCTCAAATCTATACGGTCATTCAGGGAAGCATCAGGTGAAAGCTGATATGTCCATGTATTCTTGTGAACCACTCATATAACAATAACTTACTTATTTTACAAACAAGTAGGTATATTGGTTGAATTCGATATACTTGTAGTTTTTTTTTAAATTCATACATATTTTTTTATGAAATTAAAAATATAATTATTTTTTGAAATTCTACATAATTTATTATAAAATCGAATTTTTTGGTTTTATGAATCTAATATTCTTAAATTTCTCTCGTAAATACACCATTGAATACTATACATATAAATATATAATAGGGTGAAATGTGAACCAATTAAAACTGCAAACTACAAATCGGTCATATACAATAATGGAGAAAAATATTATTTCCAGAAAATGTTTTTCTTTTGCCCCATTGAATTTGTAAATTCTTATTTCTCTTCGTCATAATAATGTTATTTATTATCAAGGATTATTATTACTCTATGATTAATTATTTATTTGAAGATATACGTAGTTCAATATTTGTCTCAAAATATATTCCTTTTTTGTACATTTAGTTTGATTTAATTTGTTTACATCACGTGTAAGTATATATGAACCTATAAGAAGATACCAAAATCTCACTTATAAATAATTTACAGTTGATATTATATATAGAACTATACAGTTTATATTTTTCAACTTAGAATTTAAATGTAAAATCGCTAACCATTTAAGCTTTATATTAAAATTCTTTATCAGACATCAATAACTATCATATTTTTATTTTAAATTCCTAAAAATCTAAATTATAAGAAGAAATACTATAGTATTTAGTATAGTAAAAGAATACATAGTGTAAGAATTATTTTTGAATTCCGTTTTTTTTTTAAACTATGTTTTTCTATTTAATTGTTGACTGTAGTATGTAATTAAATGCAAAATTCAGAATCAAAATTATAATGAATCCTAAAATTTCATTTCTTATTCTTTTTTATCAAGTTATTGCAAGTGTTGTTAAAATAATTCTCAGATGTCTGATAAAATAAATCGGTTAATATTGAGTTATTTTTAGCTTCATATATATTGATCATTATATACTTATAATTAAAAATCTTAAAGTAATTTAACTTCGAAAGCTTTTAAAAACAAATTCTAGGAAATGTCCAATCACTATAAATAGAAATTTATTTTCAATTCTTAGCTGTCACCTTGTTAATCGGAAAAATAAACAACAAAACTATGTAATATGTGTTATATTTTGATTGGATCAATGCCAAATTAAAGGGTTCGGTGCAAAAATCGGTTAAATCCATTTTTTAAAATGTTTAGAAATTGATAAAAACTGTCTTAGAAGAAGAAACGCAGAATTTATTTTTAGGAATTTTAGTTTTTAGTTAAAAGAGATAAATTGCTAATATTAAAAAATAAGTGGTTTTTAACAATATATGTTAAAAAAAAATCAATATGGTAGAAATGTCCGTTTCTTGCATTGAAAAAAATCAATTTCTATAAAATCAAAATGCAGTCCCTCAACGTATGAATCTCCATTAATATAAGTTGGATTTGACATATTCTTGTACCAAAAGATGCGCAATAGCGGTTTTATGTATTCAACTTAAAAAATAAAAACTTGGTAAAAATGAGAGTTAAGCAAACTGTTTTTGCACTGAGCCCTTTAATTGTTCCAATAGACGAAATCGTCATAGTTTATGTATTAAATTGTCCCTATAGTACGTTTTTATTATTGTTTTATATTTAGAACTTTGTTACTATAATTGATCTGTTTATGTTTTTTCTCAGTCTAGATTATATAAAAGTAGAGAGTATATTATAATCCTTATCATCTGAGCGTTTGCTAACGGCGGGACAGTGACATCATTGCCGTGAAAGCGATTTACTACCGCAGTGGTCTTATTTTTCTGGCTCAGTAACCTGTACTCTGTAGATACGATACATTAACGATTACAAATAGATTATATTGTTGTTACGTTGCGAATTAAAAATAATTGTAATAATATATAAATATATATATATATCATATGTACAATGGCTAAAATAAAATCACAGTTTGACGTGTGCAAATGTTTTTAAAACTGGTTAAAATTTAAATCGGCTAAAATGTACTATCTTTTGAAGTACACCATACGTATGACCCATAATATTGATAGTCGTTCTCTCCTAATGGTTTACGCGCTCAAAGTTAATAATATTTTACGAGCGTTTCACTCCAGTGACGATAGCTGTATATGACAGCTGTATAGCGACATGTCGAACACTATCTTTTATTGGCCTGATTATTATTATAATAAATTGTTCACACGTGAATTAATTTGTTTACACTGTTGACGAACTCTCTAAGGCATAAAAAGGTTTCTATTATTCGATTTATACAAGTTTATTTTTATACTCTAAAATATATAATGATAAAAAATATATATTTTTATAATATGGGTTGTTAAATCGTTGATGGTAGCCTATAAAAACTTAAAACAAACCACTATAATATGTCGTCAACAGTCGGATGACTGTCCATTAGTTTAGAAATCCGAAAAAATATCTATTGGAATATTAGAGATATTAAAAATCAAAACCATTATGTAAAACCATGTATACGCGTACAACGTATAACGCGATCAATAGTATAATTATAACTACACGATAATCAATTGTAAAATTCCATTAACTAAAAAATTGCTTAAAAATATTATAATTATTATTACGGATTTGGTTATTTATAATATCACCTGATATGAATTTTTCATTTCTCTGACAGGATAATATACTATTATTATACATTTGAATATTGAAAAAAATGGTATGTAATTTTTTTCCAAACAAAGAGATTTTAAAAGGAGTTTCAGTATAATAATATAAAATATTTTTTAATAGCATTTAACCTTTGCCTATTAAGCTATTAAAAAAAAATGGTTGCCATGATAATAATTATTATATTTAACTAGATTCTTGGAGGTGTTTTGTATAGACCATTGAAACATATTAAATCCTATTTATAGTAGGAAATTTTTTCTATTTTGTAAAGATAATATATATATATATATATTATCATAATTTAATGGATTATCATTTAATAAAATATATAAAGTGGAATATTATGTTATAAAGTGGAATTTCTATAATCATTTTCTTAAGATAAAATTGTAATAATTGTATTTATTATTTAAATCTAAGTTCTCATAAGACGTATAAGCTTATATACAATGTAGTTAAAATCAATTTTTTATTTATAAAAAAAATTATTTGAATTTCAGGGTGCGTTTTTTTTAAAGTGAACTTTTAGATTTTGACCATAGATTCATAATATACATAATAATATGTATTGGTTCTACAATGCCTGATGTGTTTTTGTTTGGTGTGTCTTGATAAACGGGCGTATATGTAACTAAAAAATACATGGATGAACCGTGGAAACATTTGATTCCCGATCATTTGGCTTAGATAATGTGAAAAATTAAACCTAAAATCACCCCTGGTTTGTTGTGAAACACCACGTCAAGTTAATAAAAATGGCTAAAAAAATTATTCAATTTTTTAACTAAGATGAAATCAAACTAAAATTCGTAGTAAACTACTAGGCTATGATGTAATTCGAACAATACTATGTAGAATCTTATCTAATCTTTATCTAATATTTTAAAGAAATATATTTTCAATTGTCAAAAAAGTAATTTTAGTAAGCGTAAAAAATAACTTCTATAAATAACGAAAAATTATTGAAATATTATTGCTCAGAATCGTTTTTCAAACGCAATGATTTATCATTTATTTCAATTCTAAAGTAATGAAAATACATTAATTCCTCTTCGAAGTCCAATGGAACGACGAACAAATGTCCATCATGTAGACAAACGTATGTATATAGATGGCTTTTTTATATTTATTCATACTAATTTTATTGGTAAACACTCCAAAGAAAATTAAGGTAAAACATACATTATCATATTATTACAATTAATTAAGAATACAATAACGTAAATTGTTCGTCAGATTTAAATACAAATCCCAATTATTATTTAAGCCACATACCTGTTACAAAATTGGCTTGGTATATTTTTCTTATTTAATTTTTTATTTGGTAGTTGTACAATTTTTCTAAATTAATATGAACTAAACTATAATTAATAAAATATAAAAAGGCTAATAAAAAGGTCGATTTTTTTGTATGATAGCTGCAAAATATATCTATTTATAGAAACCGCCAAGAGTAATAATGGTCGAAGAATTGGATACAATAATTCGAATCATTGATATCCTGAACTTTTAAAATTCATGTTTTTTCTTTGTTTTATTAGTACAACGACACAAATTATAAAAATATATAAGCTCTTTATTTCGATAAATAGGTGTATGGATAAATATATCAACCTATTGTTATTAATTTTAAAAAAACAAGTTGGATACATTATAATTAGTATTTTTATTAAAATAACTAACCTACATGTCTGTGTCAATACATCATTTGTTTTGTTTTAATTTATTTCAGATTTTTATTATTATTAACTAGTCGTGAATGATCGTTTTATTAATAAAAAATTATTAAATTATTAAATACTTTATAATATAATATTACACTATTATATTACAATATATGGACTGTCTCGTTCTACAATTTTCATGGAATTGCATAACTACCTACCTTTAATTCGATATTGGCTTGCAACACATATTCATTATTGATATGAGTGGTCAGTGGTGAATCCACTGGGCCAAAAGGGTATTCCTCCCTATCAAAACCATTGTATATTATTTAATTTTACTATACATTATGCAGTGCTATAGAGTATTGATTGCGGTATTTATTGCACCAGGGACCCAAAGAATATATACCACCTACATAATTTTCAGATTCAGATGGGAACTTGATTGTTATTTGATTTTTTAACATTTTGGGTGGAAAAAGTCGAGTAGGATTTTTGGTGATTTTTTGACAGAAATATAGTCCATTAAATATACCTAGTGTTTGAAAAGAACGAACGACATTCATGAATGCACGTTCATGCATTCACGTTCATATTTTGTGAACGACACTTGTTTCTGTCAAATAGAACGTGAACGTGAATGTAAATGACGTTCATATTTTTATGGGATTTTAACAATTTTTTAAATTTTAAATTTTAAATTGAATTTAAATATATTCAAATTTCACTATAAACATAATTAGATTTAAATATAATACTTAAAATTCCAATTTCTTTATGTCCGCTACAAATTTAAAACGATAGTTTTCATGAATAGGTAGTAAGAAAACTGTATATTTTATTAATTAAAATGAACGACCAGATGAACGCGTTAATTTTTTTAAAGAACGTAAGTGTTAAGGTATTCTTTTTAAATACATTTGAACGTGAACGTGAACGAGTTCATTTTTTATGTACTGAACGTGAACGTGAATGAATTCAATTTTTAAGTGAACGTTCCAAACACTGTGTATATCTAGTTACTCGATGAAATCGGTTGCATTCGTGCATCACCAGTCGCCACCTGTAATTGTTTCCGACAATATGGTTTATACCCGAATTAATATATATTTATTTTTTATAAACATTTTATAAATAAAATCATATTAAGAGGACGCCACACATGCATTATTTTATCTTAAAAACTATTTTAAAAGAAAAAAAATTGTTCTCGAGCTGTATTGTAATCCATATTTTGACGCAATATTATAGATAAATGAGTTCTCTATGGTATACCGTTATCTTTTGAAAAAAACCTACAATCTTGAAAAAGTTATTAATTTTGTAAAAACTATTTTATGAGAAATTTTTTTGAGATGGAATAACATTAATTATAATTGTGAATTGTGATATCACAAAAAATACGACGGTAGAATAAATGTCGTGATTAAACAACAATAAAAATTGCTATTGACAAAGATCTATTTTAAAATTATTTTCAAAAAGTACTTAAACTTTTTTAAATTATAAGACATTTATTTTTCTTAATATACAGAAACTCAAAATCGCATGTGTGGCGTCCTCTTAAAAATAATAATGAATTATATTTATAGAATAAAAAATACGAAATAAATACGAGTTCTGAATATATATAAATATTATAACTACCTATTATTTACTAAAAGGTGTTTCAATACCTAAACATGGATTTTGGTAGTTTTGAAAAGAATATAAGGAGGACCTTTTATCAGTATAATGATACTTGGTTGGTTGATCAGATATGCAGTGGCATATTTAGAGGAAGCCAATTGTTTCTGGCAGCACATTTTTGGAGGCAGAAAACGTTAAAATGCAATACCGTTTTTTTTTTTGTGTTTTTTGTGTCCTACCTGCTGCTAGGAATATTGGAGTAATACTAGTAGAATTACTAACCATAAAAGGGGCATAAAATATTGCGAGAAAAACTACGATAAAAATATAGCAATTTAGTTGGACAAACACAAAAAAGTATCATGGGCTAAAACAACTGTTACCAAACATTCAGGAATGGATTTTACGCCTAAACCAAATATCAATTTTTTATCACCTGGTGCAAAGACTCACAGGACACGGTATGTTTTCAGGTATACCTTTTCACGAGGATTAGGGCATTGGACCCAAAATGTGTCTACTGCCCAGAACCCAGAGACACGGTAGAACATATAATTTTTATTGGTCCACGTTGGAACAAAAACAGGCCAGAAATAATGCATATTATCAGAAACGCATCTTGAGAAGAGTACGTGGAAGATCTACTATATGGTCCCCATTTAGATATACTTTCAGAAGATGAAAGTGTGAGAAAGACACTACTCAACTGGACCACAATTCATCAAAATGAATTCATCAGCCTGATCCTAATATCCAAAATAATATCACCAAAAAAATGGAGTAGAGCCCATAACTTATTGTATAATTATGTTTTACTTAATAAATGTTGGCGGCTTCCTTCGGATCATTACTATGAGTGTTGGCCTTTCATTGAAGTAATGCCTATAGAGATGGTTCCAGGGGAGAAGTATAGCCGATTCCAAAAAAAAAGATATTATTAATTTTAAAATATTTTTTGTTACATTTTTACGAAGAACATTGTTGATTTGGTTACTGTGGAGATAGATATTATTCCGTATTCGTTTTGTTTTATAATATTTTTAGATTATTGTTTTAAATACTATAACGTGCGCATTTATGAAATTCGACCCACACTGATTCATAGATGTATTATTGAAAACGGAAAAGAATTATTCAAATAAATAATTTAAACTACAAAGTTTTCGTCGAATGAATTTAAGTTTTTATTTTAGACTGAAGAATGCACACAAAATAAAGAAATATTTGTTCACGATAAAGCATAACAGTAAGACTGAGAATAATAAAATTATTCTAAATCCAAACATACAAAATATTCACAATTAACGAAAGTGACTGTACCAAAGAGGTGTGAGTTCGGTAAAATGTCAGGTGTGAAGACTGCATTATATTTACAAATGACATGGGTCATTTGTTTTGATCATGGTTAGTGCCCTGTTTATATGCTCATACTGTTCTTATCGGGACGATTTTTATCAAAATTAACTGATCCCCTTTGATACTACCGCCAACTATTAATTCTTATGTGTTTTTAAACAGCGAATTTCAAAAAAGTTGGACATTATTTTGTTATTGTGACCTTGCAGATATTGCTTGATATTGATAGAATTTCGAATACGTGATGGTATTTTATGCCGGTTCGATGCATTTTATTTGACGGGTTGTTTTCCCGACTGTACAATATTGTCCTAGGCATCTGGACCTATATCGTCTATATACATATTGTGAATTATTTAATTATCACTTGTTTTATTTTCTTTCGATCTGCACATCCTCTCGTTCTGCGACGGCTGGTTTTATTATTGAAATGGGGGTTGCAATATATAGACCTGATAGGTATATTTCACGTCCAACACTTTTATAATTGAGGTAGGTATATTATATAATATAATAAATTATTTTACGTTGCTTTTGGAAAGTATCATTTCAAATAATTTTACGCGCATCTGCACACTTTATCTAAGAATTATATATCCTTGACCACGCGGTATTTTCTACTCAAGTCACGTGTTATTTTTATGCTCTCCGTCATGTACTTATAGTCCTAACTTTAATCTATAAGTCGAATTCTTTGGTTACCATGTCACGTTACAATACGTTTAGAAACTGGGAAATTTTTGAGTTTGCAGAGTGGACTTTCCTGACTTGTGTATAAGATAGAATTTTTCACTTCCAAAATACTAACAAAAAATAAAATATTCTATTTATGTTTTTTATTTCCAACAAATTTTTTTTTTTCATGCTAAACTAAATTTTATATATATTAGATATTTATGATACAGTTATGTACAATAAACAACTGTACATTGTAGAGAAAACCGATAATTAAATTATAAATCTAACTAGTTTTTGATTATTATAAAATAAAATGCTTCACCTCCGTAAGCCCACAATTATACGAATTTTACAGTAGCTGTCAGGGCGCCGAAGAAGTAGTTTACGCGCACCGTTATTAAAACCGTTCTGTACAGCTGATGATAATTAGGAGTTATCAAAGTGTTATGCGTTCATGGTGTGGTTTTGCGTGAAAATGTAAATTATAGTTTTTCTGGCCAATACGATATTATTATATGATTAAATTCTCACTTGTTTGCGATCACACACAACGTAATATTATGATGCCAGGTGTCGTTAACATACGCGTTTTACACGCAATTTTGCAGCTCGCTGATTGCCTATATAATATTTGTTATGTTGTGAATAAAGCATAGACTACGATGTTCCGTCTTAAAAGAAAATCGTACATTTTACGAGGCGGAAAAATAAAACGGCATGATGTGTTATCAAATATATATACTAAATATTTAAAACACAATAATGTTAATATGGTTGGTAGTATGGTGCATTGGCGGGCGATCCACGATAATAATTCATAATGTGTAGGTAAGGTAAGCTCAAAAATAATAATCGATCATAGCTACAGTATTACAATATAGTATAATTTTAGTATTTATTATATCGTCAGATGCCCGGTTTTTTACTCCGGTCAAATTATTGTTATTTATTATGCTATTTTCATGCGGAGGCGGTTTTTTTTTTGGACTCATTGCAACTCGCGTATCCACACGATAGGAATATGTGTAAAGACATCTTATACCTATTTGTTTTTCAATCTCTATAAAAAAAATTACACCAACTATGACTACGACAAACAGAAAAAAAAAAACACACGCATACCAATTAGTAGTACCTGCCGCGTATCGGGACGGTCGTTATCCACGCGGTTATAATATAATATTAGAAAATAGCGTTTTCTTCGGCTGCGTATTATAGTATCGGACTGGTCGCGGATCATAACGAATAAATCCACATCGTCGTTTACTTCTCGCATATACCTAACTATATAGTCAGAATGGTTAGAAAATAAATCATAACGGAATACGAATTAAAAAAGCATAACTAATATAGGCTGTCAATTATTGGCCGGCACGAGATTTATGACGGAATCGCCGTCTAATTGGTATTATATTATATTATATTATAGACGAGCGCACTTATATGATAAATTTTATAAACGTGTTTTTTTTATATATATATTTAGAGTACTATATACGATTTCAACCCTCCGAGCAGCGCTGGAATAATATGAGAAACACGACCATATACGCGTTTATTAATATAAATAATTTTATAAGTCGGCTCGTTTTACTCGCCACATTTTTGCAGCAATCGAATCAAACGCCGGGTAAATCGATGACAGTTGATCACCATACGTATTAGGTATATAATAATATTTTGATTGACGTTTCGTTTTAGACCACTTTCCGTCACCGTAAACGACCGTTTTTACGAAACGAAATGGAAACCCGGACTTTGCGGTTTTCCGGATGGATTAACGTCATCTAATAAAAATAACATTCCCCATATTACCTATATATAGGTATATATGCAGGCAACACTATATAATATGTATGATTAGAAGGCAAATTGTTGTAACCAATTTTTTCAATATCATATTTTTTGGGTTACGTACATTCTCTATACCTACCGATTATACCATGTTCAGAACATCAATACGATTTTTTTTTCATTTTATAATCGATTTTTGAATTATTTCCTGAATTCAGAGCCAAACGAGAGATATCTATATCATATCGGTTTAATATTTGGTATATTTATTTTATAATTATTATTTCTCTAAAATTTCCGAGTAGAAGGAATTGAGAAGCAGTTTTAATGTAAAGACTTTTTCACAGAAAATTAATTTTAATTGGTACTTTGAAGAAAAAAAAAGTTCGAGTTTCCTTGTTTCAAAAAATGTAGGAAACACTTTGAGTACATACTGAAAATGACCGAAAAATTTTATAAATTGAAAAATAATAACACTAGCTGAGACTTAAATTGTGGACTAATATATATACATATATACTCTAGGAGTTTACTAACTCGGATCGTGGTCGTGATACAATTTTTGAAAATTGTCACCATAATTTGGTAATTTATAAAAATAAACATTTAATTTGATATTTTATTCATGTAGGTATAGGTATGTATAATATATGTGCCTATATATATGTTCTATAATCATTTTTCCGAATAGAGTAAGAATTTGAAGGTGAATTTTTTTTAACAGAAAAACTAATATTCTACTTGGTAACTATGCTTAAGATCTTTTTTGAATGCAATAATTAATATAATATTTTAAGATTTTCGAATCCAGAACAATAATACTACACACTATGTATTATATTTTGTCCTAGAACTAAAAGGATAATGGACTAACTTCGACTAGGTATCTAAATCTATAAACGGCTTTTGTAACTACAATTTTAGAAAATTAATTAACAGGTAAAATCATTTTTATATATAAAATATATATCTTTATATATTTCTTCTTTCCTTGTGTAAATATTCAAACTCTTCTTAAACGGCTAATCTATTTTAATGAAATTTTTTGTATGTATTAGAGTGGGTCCTTAGATCATTTAGATTCACAAATGGACCCGATAGACGGCACTGCAATCGGGTTTTAATTTTTTTTTCTTTTTTTAAAAGTTTTTTTGCATATCATAACATATAACCCCAAAATATCACACCTTTCCAAAATTTTTTTAAATGAAAAAAATCATAAGTCCATGAATAATTGACCATTAAAACCTTCTGAGAATTTTAATGAATAATTGACCTTCTGTAGAAGTTTGTGTACCATAAATAGTAGCACTGATGTCAAATTCTGTGGTATTTGTAAATATATAAAATATTTTTTTAAATTTTATTAAAAAGGATTAGGCAAAAATAATATTATGTAAAATATTAAACACTGTGGTAAACGAAGTTGCATAAGATTGCTATGTTGTACTTATATAGAAAACTTTCTATAAAGATTAAAAAACTATTTAAAACAAAACAATGTAATCCAGGTAATTCGTAGCAATAATATATATATATATATATATATATATTTATTTTTACTGGAAATAGATAGTTATTTATTTATTTTTTTGTTCTATATCTATTGTTTTACTAAATAAGTCGAATACACTACAATATTTAGAAACAGACATAACTTGCCTATATGGTACCTAAAATGATTTTATTGGTTTTGAATTATAGTTTTTCGTTATGCAGGTATTTACTATATACCTAATACATTATTATAACGGTATGTCCATTATGTTTGATAAATGAAAATTAAAATAATACATAAATATTCACAATTTTATCAATAAAACATTTTTAATGCATTTTTCATTGTCGAAAATATAAATAGTTAACTGTTTTTATATTCTGAGTGAAGCAAGGGAGCTTAGGAGGTAGGTGATTTACAATGATGTTAATAATGGGCCCAAAGGTAAGATTTTAGGGAGGATCAAAATAAAAAATTCTTGAATAAATAAATAATATTATTATTATTAATAAAATCTTGAATATGATTTTGGATTGAGTATAAATCAAAAGACTTTGCCTGCAGTTTATTTGTAACTTGTTCTAATTGAGCTGAGTATTTGGATATGATATTTAAGGTTATAATAAATTGTGAAGTTGATTTTGCACATGATAGTTGGTGAGCTTTTGTGCAAATTAATTCATTTTGAATGCGATATGAGGTGTATTTACCTTTACTATGATAAGTTGATAAATGCTCAGACAGAACACTGTCTCCAAATTCAACACGAAATTCTAAAAGATCATGAAAATTTCCACTACAGCTCAATTTTCCTCTAATTGCTAGATCATGTGTCGCACAAAATACTATTGAAGACAAAATAAATCGGGACTAGTCTTTTTCTATTTTGTTAAATTGTTTTAGTGTTTAGCAGTATTTAATTGATCTATAATACTTTTTTCTTTGTTAGACATAATTTTTAAAAAATCTGTTGATTGAGAAACCGAAACTTTATGTCATTCAGATTAAATATGTTTTTTGGCGTGAAAATGAAATTCTTTATATATTTTTTATTTTTTTATATTCATTAACAATAAACGCTCCGAAGAATCCTCTTTTAACTACAACAAAAACATATTAACAATGTTTTTCTGCAAACAATTTATTCGACCAGAATAGAATACTTGATACAATTAATAAATATATACCCATTTTTGATAACACATATTATGGGGATAGTAGTATGAAGAGGTGGCATGTTTTATTTATCCGTTTTTTCGATACCACATAACTGCCTAAGGGAATACAACAGAAACCAGCAAAAACGGATTCTTTCCTCCTAAATCGGAAAAACAATGTTACTAGAAATTTGAAACTTTCTGAGCATACCTATGCATATACTATATATCTACTATTATATAATATATATGTCATATGTAACTCATAAAATTTTCAACAATTTGTATACATTTATTTTTTAACTAATTTTAATAATGTATTACTCCCAGTATTGGACTGGCATCAAAAAGCCTAGTCCACGATTTGGTCAAAGGGCGCCTAGGCCATAACCAATAAAAAATATCAATCGGTCCCCTTAAAAGGACGCTACACATAAGATTTTTAAAGGGTTCTAAATAAGATATTTTTAAGGAATATTATAAAAAAAAAATATTTAACAATTTTAAAATATTTAAGTACATTTTAAAATTAATTTAAAAATACATTAGGGTCAATACCACTATTTATTGTTATGATGTTTATTAATAAAACCGTTTTACAAAAAAAAAAAAAAAAATTGTTTTCACAGGCTGTAGTCATAATTTATTAAGAAATACAATATAGTAGACAAAATTATTTGTATTATACTGACGTCCTTGGTGCCAAAGCATAAATAGAACTGATGTTATGCCATCTGCAGTAAAAAATCCCCTCTCTCAAACAAAAAAAAAAACAATTATTTTCGTAAAATAAATAACTTTTTTTAAAATTTTGTCTTTAAAAAAAAGTATGATGATAGAACGTGGTCATATTGTGGAAAATTTTGTTTCTTAATTACGACTACAGATTGAGAAAACGTTTTGTTTTTTCGGTAAAATAACATTTGTGGCTTCTCCAGTCTTAATACAAAATTTAAATAATCCTAGAAATTTAGATTGTTTATAATTATTACTGCAATTAAGGTGTGGTAAGTGTGTTTAATGTGTTGTAGATATTTTAGATTTTAGAAAAATTGATATTTGAGCTCAAAATTTGATATAAAATATGAATGTGGATTCAGATAATTGGAAGGTCTTGGGGGAAAATATCGTTATACCTGTAGATAATATAATTCTGGAATTTTCTAATAAAAGAATATCGTTAATGGTTTTCATACTTGATTTAAAATGTATATAGAACATACCTAGATATAAATAAATTTTTTTTCAAAAAAAATTTTTTAATCTAGTTATCTATTTGAAAAAATAAATGTAATAACCATAAGAAGAGACAATACTATATATATATTAGTATAATTAATCTATATGTCTTGTGATAAAAGATAAATGGAAATTTCGGAATATATTATACACTTTGGTGATAAATGAACATATAATAAATATATGTATATTGAGCCTGGGCGTTTCTTAAATAAATATTCAATGTACATCTGAATATTATAAAAGAAACTCTGATAAATAATTTATTCAAAAACTTTATATATACTTTACAGGAAATTTTAAAATACTATTTTATAGACCTACAGAAACAGATCGAACCTTTATATATTTTGACCATGATTGTAAAACAAAGTTGTTAATTTTATCATTGATGTATGAATTCTAAGGATTTAACTTCAAAATTATGTTCAATGACCGAAAAACTGTTCTAAAATTAGTCAAATTTGGAGGATCTCCAAGAGGTAGTAATCTGTAAAACCCGGAATGCTGTTACTTTTGTTAATACTATATCGTAACAATAAAACTAAAAATCATAACTTAATTCCATTATTATAGTAGTTAATTAGTGATACATATAGATACATTTTGTTTAAAATATCGCGATAAATACATATAAATAAAATAGATACTCCTACAGATTTCAAAAACAGATTAAACATTTAGAATTTCCTACTATGGTTGCATAGTAGGAAATAATAATCGTCTATTTAGTAAATCAATATTGGGCCTGTACATTTATTAATAAATATTATTATTTAAATATGAGCAAGGGGACCAAAATTAACCAATGGCCCAGTCGGCGATCGTGGACAAGTGATTCGGGACCGTCTGACTCTGATTACTCCGATACTCCACTCAAAATAATTTTATTGAAAAAAAATATTTATCATTGTTTTCAAATTCGATATACGTATACATTCACCCAGTAGCAGATTTGAAGAGAGGAGGACGATAAGGCGATCGTCCCCCTCTGGGCCGTGCTATTTTTGTATTACTGTATTTACAAAATGTCACTAAAAATTTGGAAAAATACATCGATCCCATTTGTTAGATAAAGATGGTAATATTATTCTTAATATTAAATTCAAATTAAACAAAATTGGGATCTTAGGAGCGCCCGGGTTGTGGTAGAAAAATTAAATAAATATAATATTATATTTATTGTTTATATTTCTTCCATCTTTTAATATGAAATTTTGAATTTACCAATGATGTACAAATTTAGTATATTATGGTCAACCAATATTTTCTAAACTAAAATGTTTAATTATACATTTAAATATATATATAATATAAGAGGTAAATTTAAGTAGGTATTGAATTCAACATATTTTTTTTAATTCTTTATTATATTCTGTTAGTTTGGATACGTATATTTTACAAAACAATATGCAGGTATAATCTTAACATAACACTTATAATTTACAGTGGCGGCTCGTGTGTAGGGGCGACGGGGCGATCACACCCCTCTAAAATTGTAGCAAATTACTTATTAACAAGTTAGATATTGATTTAAATATTAACAATTATTTATATTTATATTGTAATGCATTTTCCAAATATTATTATTGAAAGTAAAAATTATTTTCTATTGATACGAAAATACTATTACGTATTCAGAGTTTAAAAATATATATATAGATAATAGCACATTTGAAATAGGTACCTATTATTCATTTACGCAGTTATCGAGTTACGAACAGTTCGGCGCTGGGGCGACATTGACAATCGCCCGTCAAAACCATACAATCAAGACATAAAAACATAGGAGTGGGAATTCGGTAATAATGTGGCCGCCGGAGCGATACGAATCGTCGCCCGACATGCATGTGGTCTATGAAACGATACGGAATAATGTGTATATACAAGTGTATTTACTATTTACCGTGTTCGTGTTTGTGACGCGTGCACATTTCTATAGTTTCTATTTTTCTTTATTATTTATTTAATTTATTCTTTTATTATTGGTGTATATTATATTATTATAATATAGTATATAGATAAAAATTCAGTATCATATTCACAGAAAATTTAAATAAAACAACTTGGAGGATCTTTTTAGTAAAATGAAAGATAGACGCTTAAATTTTGAGTAACTATAAAACGTATAAGGTTTGTTATTTTGTAATTTTCAGTTTTTGTAAAACGTATTTATATATTTATTTTTTTATATTTTGGTTTAATAAATACCTTTTAAATTCGACAATAATTATTATTGTATTCTATGCTTTTCAAAAGTGAATAGTTTTTAATCGCCCTCCCACTTTCAAAGCTCACGAGTCGCCACTGATAGTTTATATATATATATATATATAATATAATTAATTATTGGTAGATTAAAAGATAGCCTACATTTAATTACCTTTGTAGCCAATGGTGCCGAAACATATTTTGTCAACCAATTCAACTATCCAAAATAATACCTACTTACCTCAAAGAAAAATTTCCTAAAACTTCCCTTTAAAAAAAAAACATTAAATAAGAAAAAAACAATGTCTTTCGTAAAATTGCAAAAGTATACGAACTGCCGACCCATTCACCTCTAAATTTCACTATATACATATTTAATATAGTCTTGGTAACTGAAAAAATATAAGCTAAATTAAAATACTGTCTCTCTGTTAAAGTACTTAAATTATGTTTTTAAAAATTCGCCCCCCCCTTAGATGACCTCTAGATCCACAACTGCATTCACCACCATTATTCTAAAGTACTTCTACGTACTATTTTGAACAATGGTCATGAGTTTTCGAACATTTACCAGAAATAAAATATTTTGGTTTTGTAATTGTATAATATCAGTTATAGTTTTAGTATAATTTACAATAAAACTTGTGTTTTAACCGACTCTTTAAAAAAACAGTTTTAATAAGCTCTATTTAGAAATTATCATTTTTGTCGTTCCGTGTTCACATAGTTGTTTTATACCTACATATTGTGTTATATATTATATTTGTTACAATCACCAAATATTGTATATTTTTCATCGCATTGACATAAAGAAAAAATGTAGGTTGTAGTTTACTATAATAGAAAAACTACTTTTTTAATTTATCATAATATTTATCTAAAAAATGTTCATAAAACATGCGTAAATTGAATTGCTTTGAGAAAAAAAATAAGTATAAATTGTCACTTAAGCTATTGCAATTATCTACCAGTGTGTATTAAAATACATTTAATGTGAACTGGACCGCGTCGCGTAAAATAACGATCGAGTGTTATTATAGTCATAATTTTATATATGGGATCGTCCGATCGGTACACCGTGTATAATTAGAAAACTGATTGAGAGGATATAGTTTTTTTGCATACGGAAATTACTCGATGTGTGGTTTTTCTATACATAATAAAAAAATAAAAATAAAAGCGGAAAAGATGAAAAAACGCGATATTATACTCGTAAAATTCACCAGCTGCGCCGACGTTTAACAACCGTGCATATACCTTATTATTATATTATGCGTATGTGCTGCAGGTATAATATCTTATATTCGACTTGTGGACCATTAAAACTTTCACGGAAAATAATTGACTTTTTTCTCGTGTCGTTTTCACGGCCAATTTACCCATAGTTTTTCACTCGTCGTATAATGATGTTAGTCGCGTACAGCATTTTTTTTTTTTTTTTTTTTTTTTTTATGGGATCTCGAGAAGAAAAAAAAATTGCTAGGCGACGAACCGGACTCTTGACTATTATAATATATTGCGATCGGCTATCGGATTTTTTTCGCTTACAGTTTCGCCGTTCTGTACGGCCAGTCTGGTTCCTTTTTTTCGTTTTATTATAGATATATATATATATACACGTTATAATACATATAATATATCTATTTATATATCATATAGCAGAGATGTGGAAGCATTTTATAGGTCAATTTTGCGAAGTCGGTTCGATTTTTACCTTTAAATTAATTGGCAGATAATACGCAAATTATATAGGTCGTTTGTGTATATTATAGATTAAGGATGTGGAGTTTTTTTTTTTTTTTTTTACCGGCGCATATTATAAATATTATTATTCGATCCTCTGCATCATGCTGCAGCAGTTTTCTCCTGTCCGCCAGATAACAATAAACGCACAAAGACAAATGGAAACACTATAGGTATATATATTATATTATATTATATTATATTATATATATACGCTCATAATATATCATTATATACATATACCGATGTACGTATATTTAATTAGTTTCCGTTTTTTATACGCCTCACGACGACAACGGGCCGCGCGTATTATTATTATTCGAGAAATTGTTTTCCGTCGCACGATAACCGCTGCCACACAGTATATGCGTATATGTATATAACATAAATAGTATACAAATATTTCAATCTATTTTTTTTCCCCTACGACGCCAACGTCTCGACGAGCCGTTATAATAATATTATACGCGTACATTATAAGCTCTTATTATATATTTTATAGTATTTTCCCGTTTCGCTAATGAACTAGACGGCAGTTTTTTTATTTTTTTTTTTTAAACAAGTTATCACAATATATTGACACCCCTCGCATATACAAATACGATCGATATAGATTAAGTATTATATACACGTGTGTACAACACGTGCTATTTAATATACATTATAGTATATATATATATATATATATAGGCACGCAGGTCGATTATTATTCATAAAATAAAAATCAGTCGCCTACACAAGTCGATGGTATCGTATAATATCTGTATCGATAATCTCCTGATTTATGGTGCCCATTTCGATATTATTCGCCCCGTGCAGAGTGACGCGCGTTAGTTAATAACATCCGTACAAACGACGCCGCCGCCGCAATGCCACGCAACGTCAGGATTGACTTTATCACTATTTTTTTTCTTCTCCATTTTATATTTTAATACACAGTGGGCAAGGTCTGTGCGCACCCGTTTACGAACATAATGTATCCTGTGGCGGTTTTCTAGAATAAATATTATAATATCGTATACACAAGAGTTCACGTCCCGAAATATAATATATATATATATATATATATATGGTATATACCTAATACCAGCTATACCGCACCGGTCTCCATAATCTTTATTATAAAATACAATGTACATAATAGTTTATAGGTAGTATTTACTATATACCTGTAGTGGTAATCGAAACGATACGATCGACCCGATCGATAAACGTTTTATTAAGTTACCTATCGGCTTATCCTGGCATCTAATTTACAGGCGTTGTGCACGCAATTTCCGTCATAATACTATATTGAAATGCGTACAATGTAATATATATATATATATATATGCGTAACGAGTAGGAATACCTCAGTAGCCTCTCGTGGATGTAATATCTAGAGGTGTACAACCAAAAAATACTACGGATTACAAATATATTGACAATATTTTCGGCATTGTATTATTTTCTCTAAAATATCGATATAATAGGTAGGTGGGAACTGTAAACAACGAACCTGATGTCATTCATTTTATCAAGAACATACCTACATTCTTATAAAACAAAATTCAATTTACCTTATGTCTATATAACCTAGATAAGTGATATTCTGATGACATCTGAAAATGGGTAGATAATAACTGCACCAAACGACAAACGTCGTTAGGACATACGACCACAGAATAGTTAGATATACATAGTTGGTGGTTCAAACTAGTTTTATGCGCGATGCTATATAATTTACACGATGTATTTTTTCGACGGAGAGGGAATAAAATAAAACTACGCGTGTGTAAACGGCGCATCATACATGCATTTTTTAAGTGTGCGCAACAGACAGCGCTTCGCGACAGTGGCAGTGATTGAATACCCACCGAGGCATCGCCTAGTAGCAACCAACAATACAGCGGTGCGACGCGTGATGATATATGTACAATAATATATACACGACAATAAAATTACTAAAACAGCGATAACTAAATAATAATTTTATATATAAAAATATGCTAATTTATAGATATTTTAGGCGGTGCACATGTGCCTGTGCTCCTTAACACGAGCCGTTACTGGTATACTTACATAGATGACGATTATTATCAGTTTTAAACGGATGGCTGAAAATAAAAATGCATGGAACGGACTCAAGACTTTTTTTTTCACTTCTATTTATGGATGTTGAAAACGAATTTCCAATATTGACCAGAGACATATATTTACAACTATATATCTAATTACAAAAGTAATGACATACAAAAGGTTTTTGAGGGGTTTTGAATTCTGATTAGATCATTTTAATAAAATAAAAATTGTATGATTTAAAATTGTTTAAATACGTTTAAAAAGTATTTTATAATTAGTGGTCCTGTGTCAGTACAAATATTTATTATTGTGTAATCACGATATTTATTTTAAAGTATTAAAATACTACATCTAAAGCAATTAATTTGTTTTTTGATGTATTTAAATTGTTGTTGCAATCTTAATTTGAATGATTGATATGTAAGTAAAACTCACAAAACTCGCCCAATAATAATTAATATGTCACTTTGTTGAACAATACCATTTACCAGGGGTTTGATAAATTAAAACATATATATATATATATAAGGTAAAGATTCTATATAAATTCTTAGTACCTACTACCTATTATCACTTAAATATAATGTTTACTCATTCATACGTATATTTATATTAATGCCTTAGCTTTACAAAATACAGTCTTTTACGTTTTAACAGATCTCATATAATTTAATATTATAAACATAATATTATATTTCTGATAAATGACAATAGATCTCCATTAACTTTGAAAAATTATCTAAACTAATTAAATTGCATTTTCAAATGTATAAGAAAGTTCAACTATAACAATCAGTTGATTATATTTTTAACTAAATGTTTAATAATTGTAATGCCAACTGCTTCACATAGTTGCATAAAAACAAAAATTGTTCCATGGACATTTAAGAGGATGCTATACACCCGTTTTTAAGGGGTTCTGTATAAGCAATTTGCATAAAGATTTATAAATAAATGAAAATCCAACAATTTAAAAATATTTAAATACCTATATTTTAAAAGTGATTTAAAAATAATCTACCATGTTAAAGTTAAATTTTTATTGTGTTATCGCGAAATGTGTTGAAAATATCTATTATACTTGCTATAATTGAATCTCATCTCTTTGTAATCTCAGTGTAAAAAATGTATAGAAAATATGAAATATGAGAATATTTACTGTGCCCGAGCGTGGAGTTTTTTTTCAATATGTTTATTTGAAAGCCTAAAATCTGTAATTAAATATCGTGAAATTTTCAAATGTTCTAAATTAAAAAAAAAACATGAAAAAAATATTTTGACTAAAAAAAACTCGACACTCGGACATATTAAATATCCGCAACTTTCATATTTTCGAAAAATTTTTATTCTGCAATTTTCAATGGACAATTTCTAACTATAGAGCGTTATCGCGATATTTAACACGGTTGTTTTAATGCCGTTAAAATGGGCGTGTAGCCAGGACCATCCCGAGAGGTAGGAAGGGGGGGTATCTCAGTCTCCCAAATTCGGAAAAATTAAGTTCAGTTGCATATTTAAGTTCGATTAAAAAATAGTAGGAAAAGTCGATGGTCTTTTTTTTTTTTTTGCTTATTTTATGTTTTTAAATAAAGTATTATTTTATTTTTCAAATTCTCACCTCTTCTTCCCCTTTCTTTGGGACGGCCCTGTGTGGATAAGTGAATAAAATATACTGTGTAAAAATCGAACACATATAATATGGACGCGATGTATTTAAAGAAACAACGGTGGATCGTTGGCTGACGAACTACACTATAATCTATGATGACGAACAATAAATAATTTTGGAGAGACATAAAGTACATACGACAGACGTGTGTGGAACGGATCAACGCGTGAAAGAACAGTGGGTTTTGTGTTTCGATTGAAAGCGATCAGAAATCGAAATCAAAAATCATTCTTTTGTGCCAGGACGCGATTTCGTTACATAATGCGCGGGCTTGTCTTCTCCTTTCAGCATGGTCCGAGCACTGATTTCGTGGCGTTTCTATACGAGCAAAACATCAATCTGACATTCGCATTTCGCGTATAAGTACCTGTAATTGTAGTTAAAAACATTGTGTGTACTTAAATATTTGATATTGCGTTTATTCTTATTGATTTGATGGATATATATATATATTGCTTCTCTTGCCCTCCACTGAACAAGGGATCGAGCACATAAAGATGGAGAAGGAGTAACCTGATGTAAAAAAAATGAAAAAATATTATTTTTGTATTTAATCTATACCTATACTAGAGTTTTGCAAATATATTATACCTACTCGTAAAGTTTTAAATTTAAAATTCAAAAGATTTTTTTAAAACATTTTTAGATTTGAAGTGTTACAATTCATAAATTAGTATATCTATTATACTTATACAGATTTCATTAACTTTAAACGTGATTTTCTCAAAATCACATTTTTCGAAAAATACAATAGAGAAAAAAAAGTCTTAATCAACTGTAATTTCGTAGAGTGAGAACAAAAAGGTCCTATTTTGGTATTTTCAAATTAATCAGGAGAACATTTTGACATGTATATTATTAAATATGATAATACGTTAATATTGATTAAGTACAATTAATGTTGATTCCCTGTAACTCATTCAATTAAATTATAAGTCTATTTAATTTCAAAACGTAGTCAATTAATAATTGAGTGTAAAAATTACTCTTTCAAAAATTAGTGATTTATAACCTTTTTGTTTTGGAACTCCCTATTTTCCGTAAAACTATCACAAGTCGTGAAATAAAAATACTTATATATATTTATAAAAAATAGTTATTATTATAACATGATTGTGTAAAAATTAAAATTTTTAATAAAAAAAAAAGTAGGTAAGTGTATATTTTTAAGTTTCTACATTCGTATGTTCTGATATCTTCGCTATATACCTATATTTTTCGTTCATTGTTTTTTTTCCTTTTTTGTATTTTATCACTTTTCATTTTCACCACATTAGTATGCATCAGCATATTACATGTGTCGCGCCATATGTGTTGTTTCGTAAATAAACGCCCTCAGGCATTTCACTTTTAAACAACGTGTTTTAAATCATTCGGTATACGTTTAACCTACCTACACCACACTGGCGCGTCCGGACAACCGCAGAGTCAAAATAGCTCCCGCAGAGGAAATACGACACCACCAGCGTGACAGGAAAAGGATACTTCACTACATGCTCGGAATAGTCGTCTGCTTACTAAGTGTAAGTTCGTATGTTCGTATGGTAACCGCTTGTAAGACAGCGTGGTCTAATCGGAATTGTGGAAAACCCAGTCTATTTTTAGCATAACCGTTTTATTGGATTTCAGACGCGTGAACACGTGGATGATGGGACGAGACGGATTTTACCGAAACCTACCCTCCTCACACTCACAGTGCACGCACGTGATAACAGCGACGAACAGTTATCACGATCACCCGCCGACGGAAAAACAACTTGTGGTGATACGGCGAGTACCACCACCACGGACTAAGATACTATGGACTGGTATCGAAAGATATATTAGCGGAACCAAAATGTTTCTTAATGGCGGGCGTAAAAAATCTAGCAAAACTTTCGCCATCTATGAGCAAAAGTTACATTACTCGT
>JAIPRL010004066.1:0-41290 GCA_025469235.1 Pemphigus obesinymphae | reverse complement strand
ATGATTTATCATTGCTTTCAAATTCAATACATCCACCAAAAGTACCCTGCCCAGTAGCGAAGTGCATCCACCAATACTGACACCCGACGAGCGAAGTGCTTCCACAACCTACTGACCGGCTTTTTAGTATTAATTCACTGTAATAATTAGTTAGGTTGTTTGGTTGGATTTAATAATGTAATTATTTGTATGATGTAATTGTTGAGCTGTATTGCTAATGTAATGGTTGTGACTCTTTTAAAAATATATATAAAAAAAAAATATATCTTTACAAAGCAAGTGTCGCCAACACCACAATACACATATTGTGCACCTATATTTTCAATTAAAATGTGTTGTAAACACATTAATACATTAGACAGTTACTAAAAAACTATCTAAGAAATAATTATATACAATTTTGACATAATTAGTTCTATAATTTGATAGAGCTCATTTAAATTTTGGTGCACCTCTAGTATTTATTTATGATTATTATAATAATAAAAAATTTTGAAATTGTTATTAATAACAATAATACAATAAAATAAATACCAAAATATAATAATACAATAAATAAATATATAATTTAACAAAATTATTATTTTTACCTTCATTGATCAAATTCATGTATTGATTCCGACCAATCATTCTGTCTCAGTACGTCAAATTTAATACATAATAATGATATATGATATTGATGATGTCTTATCTTATGCTAAGGAAGACCTTAAGTAATTCTTAGACGCCTAAACACTGAAAAAGATCTTTCACCACTTACATTAGTACATAGCATACAAGCAAATATTCATAAAATCACAAGTACACTATAAATGTTGATTCTAAAGGAGTTTGATAATTCTTTTAATAGTTCACTATTAGAAAGGTCGTCATTTGGAAATGGGAAATATTTTAATATTTTTTTTTTTTTAATTCTAAAATTTTTTCGACAAATTATAAACTTAAATCTTAGATATCAATACCTATTAACAATTCATTGCTTTCTGACGTAGACTTAAGGAATTTATATTCTTCAAACCAATTAAAAAACTAAAGTTGTTGTTACTATCAAAATAGGCTTTCTTTCATTCGCATACATTTGAATGTAATGTATCAATTATAACGTAAAATATTATTCTTCATTTAGTTTTCTCCGTTATGAATAGTATCTTCAGAATTTAAGTCATTAACAAATTTCGTTTTTATTTTAGTTCACAATACGGGACGTACCCTATTACAATATATTTATATATACATAATTAACAATACTAAAATACTTTAAGGAAACTAGGCTCAACTTTAGAGGGAGAATGAAGGGTCGGTATTAACAATGGGCATAAGATGATAGGATGATCGGAGAATTGAGATAGTAGTTAGAGGATGAGAATGGAATATGGAATGGAAAAGATAATCGCGTACAGCAGCAGGGAATATTGAACGAAATACGAGAAAGTGATTCAAGGCTGTCAAATTTGGAGGAAAGTAGATTAGAAAGGAAGGATAAATTTGCTGAGAGGCGACAATTAACGAGGCTTTCATAGGAAAAAATACGTTGTATCGGTGTGTAATCTTGAGGAGGATAGGGTACAATTAATTTAAAAGCAGCATAACAGAGGGATTTACTTTGGACTCTTTCAATTATGTTATGAGTAGAAGTGGTAGACGGGTCCCAGAGTATGATGCCATACTCAAGGATGGGACGAACTAAGGAACAGAAAAGTGTTTTTAATGGAGATAGTAAGTGAAAATCTGCAGAGACACGATTTATGAAACCTAGCAGCTTAAGAGCCTTACAACAGATTGTCTGAATATGCATATTGGGGTATAGGTTCCGAATAAGTATAAATCCTAAATCTTTTACTGAATTATTAGTAGAAATTGTCAAGAGGGTATTATTGACGGTGTAAGTATACTTGATTAAAACATTAATACGACTAAGTCATTAGCGAGCATTTGGGGAGGTTAAGAGCAAGTCCCAAGAATTCACCCCATATCACAAATCACTGAAGGTAATTTTGAAGAAGATGACAATCAGAGATAGAATTTATACAGAAGAATATTTTCATATCATCAGCAAAGATAAGGAGTTTGGCATGCTGGAGGAAGGTAGAGGCTGAGTTTACGATAAAGACAAACAGAAGAGAGGATAAAACAGCACCTTGTGGTACACCTGAGGAGGGAGTGAAGTAATCTGAAGAAGTGGAATTAATTTACCCATTGGATCTTATTTATAATATATGAGTGAAGCCAGAAAAGTAGAGGTTCGCCGATGCCTAAAGAATCAAGTATTGGCATAAGATGGTTATGATACACACGATCAAAGACCTTGAAAAATCAATGTAGATTACATCTACCTGGTAATTATCGCCAAAAGAATCAAATATGTACGAATGGAGACTGCGGTAACAGGTAACAGTTGATTTTCCAGGACGGAAGCCATGCTGTTCATCAACTAGAATGTAATTCAAAAAAGAGTTAATTTAATTAAGTACAAGTATTTCAAATAATTTGGATAAATGAGATAAAATTGTTATTGGACGGTAGTTTGTGACATCCGTAGAATCACCAGACTTTAATATTGGTCTAATCGAGCCAGTTTTAAGGGCAGACGGGAAGAGATACTTGAGTCAATTGAACGTCTAAACAATGTGTATAGATGGTATAGACTACAAATATATTTAACGTATAATTAGTATAAAGGATTGGTATGAATATATTTTATGTACCTAAATAACTTGTATATATAGAATACAAATTACACAAGGAAAGATAAAAACTATGTATTAATAATAAATTATAAGTTTATCAGTTAATATGTTTGTATATTTAAATACTTAATGAAATAAAATAAAGATTCCAATATATACCTTGTTATAATAAATAATAATAATAATAAAAATAAATAAATAATAAAAAAATGCTTTCTCATATAAATTTTATTCTGCTAGTGGCTTGTTTTAGGCAATCCCATATATGACCTTTTATTAATAACACCGATTCGTTGGGGAAATAATGTTTCACGCTATCTGCAATATACATAGAACATGTAAATGAAATATTTATAATAATAAAGATAACAATATTTAATAAAATATTAAATATTATATTATAATATATATTTGAAATTAAAAATTAATTAATTCAAAAGATTTAATACTATTATAAAAATAAAAATAAATATATGTATATTTTAAAAAAGAATATGTGCCGGGAATATTCAAAAAAAGATTATAAGTAACAACTAGTTTCAACCAGGCTACAAATTAATAATAAAAAAAACCAAACAGGAATATAAATAAATATAAAAATTAATAATATGAAGACTAGAATAAGGAGGCCAATCTCCGTTAAAAAAGTCCCAAAACGGCAATTATTAAACGATGACTAGTAACATAGATATATTAAAACAGCTATTAAATAATTTGTTTCTCATTAGTATTTTCTATGTGTTATGCTTATTAATCATGAAGACTAGAATAAGGAGGCCAAACACATACGGCCGCCGACTTCAATAAACGCCTCGAAAAGAGTCGCACGATTAAATTACCACACGCTGCGCTAAGGTCGCAAGGGTTGCTACTTTAACATGCGTAGTATAGGAGTTAATGACGTTTTTTGAGTTAAATAAAAGAAATAAGCAATATTTTTAATTCTAACCTATTATATTTTTTGTAGGTTGTAAAATTACGCATAAATTGATATGCATAATACACACTTTAATTATTATTATTATTTATTATTAATTAATTAAATTTTTTTAAATCATTGTATTATCAGATTTATTCTGGTTGTCACCACATGTTTACTCTGTCACTGATTTGTTATCACGCAATAAGTTCATTTTAAAATCAATATTTTAAAATTTAAATTTAAATGTATAGTTATTAGTTTACAATAGGTTCATGAAATTGTGGTACTTGCTACCACAGAATATATTACTTACGTTATATTAAAGGTGATTACCTCAAAATATAACTTGTAGACTAGATCGATATATTATATCTCATATATTTTATAAATCAATTAGGTAAATGTTTATCACAATACATTTTTCTTTGTAGACTAAACCATATTTATTGCATCATAATTAAGATACAAGGTAAAATATATAATTAATAAATATATACAATATACTTAACTATAGATATACAATAATTTAATTATATAATACTTACAAATTAAATAATAAAATACAAATTTATAATTTACAAACTTTTCTGTTTTTTTTAGTAAGTGATTTTTTTTTTAGTTATATCTTTATAGTTACATGATATAATAATATTTAAAATTAAATAAATTAAAAATAAATAATAATAATTACAGTGTACATATATGAACATCAATTTATGCAAAATTTTACAACTTACAAAAAATATAATAGGTAAGGATTAAAAATATTGCATATTTTTTTATTAATCTCAAAAAACATCATTAACTCCTATAATAAGCTTGTCAAAGTAGCAACTCTTGCGACTTCAGAGCACTCTGTCACAATTTAATCGTGCGACTCTTTTCGAGGCGTTTATTGAAGTAGGCGGTCGTATGTGTTTGACCTCCTTATTCTAGTCTTCATGATTAATAAGCATAATACATAGAAAATACTAATAAGAAACAAATTATTTAATAGCTGTTTTAATATATCTATGTTACTAGTCATCGTTTAATAATTGCCGTCACTAGATACCGGGAGCTCTTGAAGATAATGTGTATACGAACCAACCGGTGTGTAAACATAATGATAGCATAGGCCACAGGGAACACATTGGGAGAGAATAATATGGATTTTTGAATAACTTATAAAAATTACTGTTTTTAAGATACATTATATGGGGAATTTTACGCGCTATGGCTAATCTGCTATTTCCAAAGTTTTAAGTAATAAAATATATATATTTTGTATATGTCAAGGCTTATAACATACCATCGAAAGGGAGCAGTAAGTAAATCTGAAACATTACATTTGAACGGTATTTCTGATAAAAATATTAAATATATAATGCTGGAAGGGCCGCGTAACCCGCCCTAAGATAACACCAGATTGTAAACAATTGAAAATACTAGGGGATCCGACACGTGCACACAGTCGCATTTAATAATAATTAATACTCGCACATATTCAGCGATAGAGTCCTGATCATACACGACATCCTTCTTAAAAATTCGAACCCAATTGCACTCAAACCATATAAAAAAATGAAAGAGGTTCATACAAGAGTTATGTTTCCGATTCAAGGATTTTGGTACGTGCATGGAAGGACAATAGTGTTGTTATAACAGTATCCAATAATACTGGAGTTAAGCCAGTCAGGGCGGCAAAAAGATGGTCCGTATCAGAGAAAATGAGTATAAGATTACCACAATCTATACTTGTACATTTGTGCAACCAAAATTTGGAGAGAGTTGATCGTATGAATCAAAACTTTTCTCAGTATCGTATTTTAATTTGTGGTAAAAAATGGTATTCGTGTAAAGTATCGTACTCTATTGATGTGGCTGTAAATAAAATGCTTGACAGTTGCATATACTCCATACAGAAAAACCAATGGACCTTTTGGCTTTTCGTAGACACATTGCGACTTAATATCTACAAAAATTCAACACCGCACCAAACCCTAGACGTAAAGAAGGAAAACTATCTAGTAATAAGCCTCGATATGACGGTGTAATGCATTACTTATTGCCACAACAAAAACAAATAAGATCCGCATATTTCATCAAAAAACAACTTCAAGATGTACAAAGCGTGGAAATACATTTGAAGTGCAATACACAATTTCATAGAATAAAATAATTACAATTTTTTAAGTAGACAAATTATATTATTCATTTTCATTTAAATTTTTAATTATAATTATAAGAGTAACCAAAAGTTGTTATCCATTATACCTTATTTTCCCACTGCCCTACATTTAGAACATCTAATATCTAGCAAATTATGGGTAAACCAATTTTTTTTTTTAATTTTATCAGTCTTCTAAGAGCAAATATAGTAGGAATAATCCAAAAAAAAGGAAATTAAAATAAATTTTTAACCTTGAGTATGAATAGGTTAATTCATACCTAGTCTTATCATTTTAATTTATCGAACATAGTATAAATACTGATTATACGAAGTTATTACCTTAAAACTTAGAAAACAATAATATTAATGATCTCAATACATATTTTATTTATTAGTTTCGTTAAATTGTATACAAAAGTAATTACGATTAAATCTTTAAAAGAACTTCTAAACTTATTGCAATGTGTTCTTTGAATAACAATAAAGACAACTCAGGTTAGTAAACTTGTTAATACATGATCACCATTTCTTACATTTTTAATTTTATTTATGTATTAAAATATACATTTAGATAAAGAATATACATCTGTTGAAAGCAATAACGATTCTGCCGACTCGTAGACGCCTTCTTGATCGATCAAGAAGTTCTATCAGTGCCGGATCTAAGGGCAGAGGGGCGAAACGGGACACTTGCCATGGGCGCCATATTTGTGGGGCCAAAAAATATTTTTGTTATAAATTTGAATCAGATATTGTAATACCTAATGTTTTAATAATAAATGTGTATATAGACGTATAGTATATAATTATGATGTTATCGGAAACAATAATATCCGAATATAATAGATACTTGTACAGAAAGTATGCCTATAGTTGTTTGCACGAAAAATGAGCCCTGACCGTTCAACACCAATCGGCAGTTTGGTCACTGCAGATATGATACGTCTAAAATGAGTATTTCTTGAATTGAAGGGGGAAAATACCTTATATCTACTGTTTTTAAATTATTTATTATTTTTTTACCATTTTATTTTTAATTAATAATAGTTTGAGGGAATGCTCATTTTTGAAAGCCCAAGAGTTCCTACCTATATATCTACCTACCCTGCATTCTATTTTTTTAATTCGAGCATTGTTTATTAAATAATATGCATTGGCAATCGCATTGTGTGATTTTTATCAATTGTGTTATATTAATATTATATATTTCAAATTAGGTAACTATATGCTTTAACTACATAATTTTTATTAGTCGTTACTGTGAAGATTATTTTCAAATTTCAAACTAATAACTTCGAAAATAATTTTTTGGAGTTATCACAATTTGAAATTTGTTGATTTTAAAGTAAGTATTGTGTTACATAATACATTTTGCTGTAAAATATTAATCTTATCTCAAGGTCTTATCTCTTATATATATATATATATATATCGTGCTTGTACAGCACGCAGGTGACTTTGATTTTATACCAGATCAAAGATGACGATTTCACTTTTAAATAAACATTTTTAACACAAAAAATTTCAAGACTAAAAAAATAATTCATCAAAATTAAACAGTCAGAAATTAATCGATAAATTTTAAAGGTTTATGGGCGTTAATTGGTAAATTTTTATTTATTTTTTACTTTTATATTTTTCGGGGAAGTAAATCATTGGTAAATTTTTGATTTTTTATTCAATTACAAAAAAAGTGCATGAACTTTTGTCTAAAGAAGCGCAAATTTCATATTTTGCTCTGAGAGCCTATTCTCAAAGGTATATAAGACGATTTTCGATCAAGAATCAATCGAAAATATCTTCTGTTTCGATTTCCACTAAAAATGCTATTCTCAAACCGTTTTTGACTGCTAGTTCGATAGTAGTATTCGATAATTTACAACGAAAGTGAATTACCTATCGAAAATGGTTTTCGACACTCGTCTTTATCAATTTTATTAATTACTATTTAGGTATTATTATTTTAATATTATTATAAATTCATTATAATTATAGCGTTTGATGACGATTTACATGATTATATGTATAATCAACTAAATGATATTGAAATATATTATATTATGAATGTTCAAAACGAACCAGGGGGAGTTTTGCAACAACAAGATCCATTTATTGGTAAGTACTAAGTACCTACTATTTATTTCAATTTGGTATTTCATAATCTACAATTAACATATTATGTATAACATCAGCAATATTCTCCCCAGTATGATCTTCTGACAGTTCAATGCAACCTAAACAAGCCGAACCTAATTTGACGTTAACGTTTATGAAATTGTACGTAAGACCAATAAATGGTTGGTTTGAACTTGAAGTCCAACAGTCCGTAGTAAAAGAAAAAAAAATGGCACTTTTAATTATATTCTCTATAATGGTACGTGTGTCACTATACATGCATGGAATTCTGGATTCCGTAAGTTTTATGGCTCGGTAGTTTGTAGCTAGTATTTAACGCATTCACAAATAGTTTAAATCCCTCCTTTCACCACTAAACTGTAGAGCATCATATTTGTTGCAATAAAATAGGCAAGTGAATTATCAATCTTCATTTTTGAAGTTTTATATTCAGAGTAAATTGAGTAATTTTCGCTTGTTTAGTTACACTTGAGCTTGTTTCTTGAAACAAGGAGATGAAAGAAGTAGCAGAAGACTGAGAAATACTTGAACACGATTGACATAGTTCTGGTTCTAGTTTTGAAGTAGATGGTGATAATACTAAATTTGATTCAAAAATGTCAGACCTAATCAAAATATAAATGAAAACCATTAGGTAGGTATTCTACCCACATTTAATAAAGTTATGTTTATTAATTTTAAACACGTTGAGTGTTTTGCAGTATTGCCGCACGTTGTTGCTCGTGTAGCCGCGCTAAAACTGATATTTATCTAATGGTAATCCAAATAAATGTCCAATTTTCAAAATGTTTTGTATATAATTAAAGTAAAATACGTCTAAACTTCTATTAAATGTTCAAGTCTTAAAACTCAAAATTATCTTAATCTTAAAATGGTTATAAAATAAAATCTTGATGTCCGATTTTCAAATTTTTTAGAATATAGTTAGAGTAACGTATGACTGACATTGTATTAAATTATCAGGTCTTAATACTCAAAATTAACCCTTTTATGAATGGAAAATGTTTTTATAGTTGTATAGTACAAAGATACATTTTTATTCAAAATTTCAAGGTTTTAGAACGATTATTTTCCAAATTACGGAGAAATAACTATATGTGATGTTAACCAAATAAAACATTTCGTCATATATATTAAAACTAATAAAAACCATTTATTGTTAATTTAGTTACATAAATCATTGTGTATATAACAAGTACAAAATATCGTCTAAATGTTGATTCCATTTTCTTATTATATTATTTTTAAGAAGGGAATAGTCAATTTGAAATAAAGTTAAAAACAAGGGTAGGTTTTTAGGGTTATTACTTTATAGATTGACTACCTTTTAAATTACTTTATAGTTTCCTCATAAAATATTGCGAAACAGCTGGTTTATGATTTATTTGATAAAATGTATTTTGTTATGCCTAACTTGGAATTTCTTTTTTTTCGAGGGGGGGGGGACATTAGCACCCGAGCTCCAAATTTCTGAATACGTCTCTGATGTGCGTGTGTAAGATAGAGAAAACAAATGTGGGTGTGATATCCTTTTAAGTTTTTTGACAGTGTTAAAAATATTAAATGAATATGAAGACGGACACGTTCCTTACATTCCTTGATAAATAAAATAAGGGGGTACCGCTATGTGTATACACATAGAAAAAAATGAAGAGTAGTTCCGTCCTCCTGCGTCCCCCCCCCAAAAAAAAACAACTTATATACCTACCTAGTTAATATTATTTATCATATTTTATTTTTGCCGTCGTTAATAATAATTATAAAATATCAGTATAATATCATCATATTAGAATATATATATATAATTAATATATCGTTGTTGTATTCTTCGTTTATTATAAAGTAAAATATACGAAAAACGAATATGTTCCTATAAATTCAGTATCGCGCGATGACGAAAACAAAATATGATAAATAACATTAACTAAGTAGGTATATAATTACTTTAGTTAAAAATAATAAATACTATTAACCATGTATTCATAAGTCATAAGCCGTAATAAAAATTATTTATTATTTATTCTTTTGAAATATTGCACTTAATGCTATAAATTAATTAAAAAGTGAATACGTAATGCTAAAGTAGAGAGAAATTTGAATTTTGAAATTCAACATATACTTCATTTACTTCAGGATACTTATCACGAATTTTTTTTACCACTCTATTTCATGAAATTCATAATGAACAAAATAAAAATAAACTTTTTATATAATTAAAACAATTAAAGTTTTTTTTTCCAATAGACGTCCACGAATTAGTATTTATACTCGTAAGTACCTACCTATACAATAAAGACAATTTTCATAAGTCCGATTGTTTTGTAATAATGTTGATGTACATTTTATCATATAAAATAAATATTCAATTTGAATACTTACACAGAATATTAAAAATACAGCATATTTTTACTTTTTTTTTTCGTAAATGTTTTATTCAAATTACTATCGTGATTAATAAAAAGTGGTACTGACAAGGGACCATTTTTAAATTACTTTTAAAAATATGTATTGAAACAGTTTTTAAATGTTAGATTCTCATATTTCTTGAAATGTCTTATGTTAATATTATAGAACCCCTTAAAAACCGGGCCTATACATATATACCGGACGTATATACTCGTATTTAATATTAATTTGTATGTATTATATTTATTTTAAAATGATAAAACGTACACCGAAATTTAACAAAACACTCGTACTTACGAAAATTGTCTTAGTTCTTTAGTTTCATCGGATATAAAAGAAATTATAAACAAATAACTTCAGCCGCATCTGTGATTCCTTTATATAGTATAGGCCGCGGCCGCGCCGAGTCATGTGATTTTATGACGTCAGGCGTCATTATTATTCGAGCTTTAGCGCCTTAACGAATCGAAGTAAACAAATTTGAGTACTACCATTAATTTTATTAATTATTTATCTATCAATTGAACCTAAGTCATATTTTGTTTCATGATCCTTTAAATACATACAAATGTCGTTTTATAATGATATCAGATAATCTGTTCAAATTTGATGATTATTTATGTTTCGTGTGTCAATAATCATTTATCGAATTCCATTACCTATTTATTTTTATTATTGTATTAAATGTTTACCTATGTTTAAATATTTTGAAATTATTAGTATTTTTTACTTTTTTAAATTTCTTAAAAATTACCTACACTGAGGGTGTAGCATCTTCTTAATGCAAATACAGAATATTAAAAATAAGTACCTACATTTCACTATATTCAGATTAGTTAAAACTGGGGGAAAAAAGTATGTACCTCCTACGTTATATTTATTGCCATTACAATAGTATAGTATAGAGATATTAAATCGTTGCTGTATAATAATAGGTGCCTAATATAATTAGATATATTACGTAGGTACATGTATTACATACTATGTCAATATCAAATATAATTACTTCTCATGTATAATTATATAATTATAAATAATATTAATTAATAAAGAAAGCTTAATCTATGACATGAATGTATTATTTTTTTTTTTTCGATAAATTTTACTTTTTGTTTATTACAAGTGTAAAAAAGCTTGTTCACATAGGCGGAACTAGGAGAGGATTAAAGTCTCCAATTTAACCCCACCAAAAATTTTTGAATAAGCAAATTTCTGAAAATGGAAGACCTTTTTTTTTTGCTTATTTGGTATTTTGAACTGTTTAATCGGCCAATTTTTGAAAGTAAAGACTCTTTTTTTTATGCTCATTTGGTATTACATATGGAGTAACTCTTGTCTCTCCTAATTCGGAGACATAGTTCCGCATATACTTGTTCATAATATCAATCAAGTTCTAAGTATTCATTTAACATAAGCATTTATTGTACTTACTCGTCCTTGTCTATAGAAACGCCTTGGTTAAACGTACTACCAGTTAATCCCCTCCGAAAATGATCTAGTTCAATAAATTTTGATTTGCGTTTGAAGTTCAAATGGTTCCACATATTTGTAGTAATTGAACCAAAATTTACATATTGCTTATTACATAAAGTACAGATTATTTTAAGACCAACATCGTCTTTTTTAAAAACATGCCAATACATCGCTCATATTGATAGTTTTTTCAAAAACAAAAATAAATACTTACAATAATAATTTATAATGATAATTATAAGTATAAGTAATACATAAACTTTGTTAATATTTCAATTTTCTATCAGATAAGAATAAAAGTACATTGTCATATTTGATACCAGCTGGCCATAATATACACATCGATCTATCAAGAAGTTTGCTAATTGTGGAGTGGTTAGCTTTTTCTAGTTCATCCGAATTGAGTAAAAAAATGTTTCCTGCACAATTTTCATCAAGAGTGCCGACAATTACATTTGCAACGTAACGACCGTCTGCATCGGTTGTCTCATCGATACTGACCCAAATTTATTTGTTTGAAATTGTTTCCCTAATTTTATCCATGGTCTTTTTGTAAATATCATCTACATACCCTTTTCGCAAAGTGGACTCGCTTAGAATTTCATTTTTTGTATATTTTTCTAAAAAATGTTTAAATCTTGGATTTTCTCATTTTTTTAAAGGAATATTAGCGGAAATAAAAGCCTCACCATAGGCGCAAATCGCCCAAATTATAATTAGCCCCTCAAATTTATAATATATAATAATATAATTTATAATATAGATATAATATACTTATAAAAACCATTAAAACTTTGTGTTAAATTTTAAGATATTTTAAGACGGAGGGGGACATATTCAATGTATAAATAGTCAAGGCTGAAGCCCCCCCCCCCCACTAAATTGAAACAACTTACGCCAATGAGCCTCACACAAATCTTTGTTAAATAACAATTTTCTACTAATATTACTTGTCAATAACTCTTGTTTTCGATTTATTTGATATTGAGATCGGGCAAAGCCTTTGATATGTTTATCACTTTTCACATGTTGTGATACGTTACACTTTTTGTCGGAATTAACTTTAATTTCGTAAATTTTACAAAATAATACACTTGTATCAATTAAGAAAATATTAGAACCAAATATTTAATATAAGTTTGGAGCTGATTTGATAAACTTTATTTTACTTTAGGCATTTTTAAATCGATATAAAAACACGATAGTATAGCAATATAGGTAACACTAATTTACGATCAATCGCACACGCAACACAACTAAATTACGGCGGAACACTAAAATCATAGGGTATGTTCATAGTTGGGTAAGTGATAACAACGATAACGTTGTGTCTCACGTCCGAGAATTACAGTACAATGCGTCTGACGTAATTTTAAAAACAACCAAATTATTGGAAACGAACGGTAGTTGTCCGATAAGATCGGCGATAACAAGTAACAACTGAATACGCACTATGTATTTGAAAATCAAAATACATGTTTCTTTTTGTTCGCATAATCGTATACCGCTATTTGATCCAAACATTTTTTTTCCATAAAATTTTGTTCATTTCCTTTATTATATAAAAATATGACTGTAAATAGCACTTAAAACTCTAAATTAGTAAAATAGCACTAATAACCGTAAATATGCAAAAACTAGCAAAATTAAATTTCGTATAAGACATCAGAGAAGTGTGAAACAAATTTGTATCTTACTTTGAATGTTCCAAGACTAATCAAAAAAATATGCATTTGCGAAAACTTTCAAGCCTTGCTAATAAGTAACACACGAAATATAACACACATATAATATATATATTATTTTATATAGGTACCTATTTTTGTTGTTTTATTATTCATTGTAACTTGATGACTTACGGTCGAAACTAGTTGTTACTTTCTCAAACTATTAATAAGCCTTTTATTAAATTAGGCATATTTTTTATAATATATTATATATATGGTTATTTTTTAGTAATATTTTTTAATTTTTCAAACGCAATTTTTGGTATTTTTAATGCAATATTGCAATCAGTTTTACTACTTTTTGACTACTACAACATCCGTGTCCTAATAATCAGTAGATATACTAAATCAACAATGAACACAACAAGATATAATCCCATCTCTACTAATCTAATAACCGATTCATTTAATCATTTAATAATCGAATAATAACCGATTATTTTTATAATCGATTATTAACCGATTTTTTTAATAACCCAATTATTTTTATAATCAATTAGATTAACAATCGAAATAATTGAATAATAATCGAATATAGACCATTACATTCACGTCTTCTGCTATATGCCATCCCCCACCCACCCTATAGAGGGTGAAATACAAGAACTAAACTTATTCAAATAGGGCGATAGGGTATAAAAAAAGGGTTCAGATTTATGGGCTCACCCCATCTGAAATGGGCCAGTCCATGGCATGCAGTAAGACTTGAAGGTGTTGGGCCATGATAGGGTAGAGAAGTTAGTCTATTAGTGTAAGGGCCAATATTACAATCGTCGGTTACGTTCCGATTACTGTTTAACGGTCTGTAAGACGAAATAATCAGTATTACAAACTTCGGTTCATTCTGTTATTGACCGTTAGGTGCCGGTTATGCTTACCAGCCAATATCGGCTGGTTACAAAATGTGTTGAAGCGTTAAAGCATCTGATTGGCTGTTGATTTACGTATTTGTCTGATTGTTTTGATATTCTTATAAATGTGAAACTGCGATTCAAATTAAATTATTGCATCAAGAATAATATTAATATTTATAATCATGGATGTATTTGAAAATATGGATTATGAAGGTTATTTTGATATTGAGGATGAAAATGAAGATGATTTTGTCCAGCTTGCAGTACTTGTGACATTCCCTAGACGTGCAAAAGTTATTCGTGAACGGCCTGACCATTTTCAAATATGGAGAGATGATGAATTTTTGCACAGGTTTCGATTAAAAAAAGATACTGTGAAGTTTATCCTGAACATAATAAAGGAAAAAATCACATCACAAACTTGTAGGTAAGTAGGTATCAAAATAGTTTGATATTCACTATTTAATAAAGAATAAATAATTTGAGATAATAACATACATATCATAATTTTACAGAAATAATGCAGTTACATCTGTTCAAAAACTTTTGATGACATTAAGGTACTATGCAACTGGTTCTTTTATATTAGTTTGTGCGGATTTTGCTGGAATTCATAAAACATCTTCTTCTTCTTCTTAAGGCATTTTAAAGACCATTAAAGTCCATTGCCGCATCAACAACATCCGTCCACTTCTCCCTGTCTCTTGACACTTCTTCTCCATTCTCTATCCCTATCATTCTGAGGTCTTCCTTAATTCTATCTACCCACCGTTTTCTTGGTCGTCCTCTGGGCCATTTTGTGCTCGGTCTTCATCTCGTTGTGTTCCCCAGTATTCCTTCCGATCTCCAGACATGACCTGCCCATCTTAATCTACTACTCTTCATTTGTCCTAACTTCAAACTCACCTACATCATTATTTTTTTATCCATAAATTTTTCGGAGTATTTTCCTTTCAAAAACACCCAATTTGTTTTCATCCGTTTTAGTGGTTGTCCATGTCCCGCATGCGTATAGTACTATTTATAGGTCTAATTAAAACTTTGTACAATGTTATCTTTGATCTTCTTGAGAGTAATTTTGATTTGAATAGTGTTGATAGTCCAAAGTAGCATCTGTTTGCTGTTATCAATCTTTCTTTTATTTTTTCGTGACTTTTCGCGTTTTCATTCACCCACGCTCCAAGGTATTTGAAGTGTTCTACTACTTCTATTTCTAATTTTCTTGCCGTGTGATGTTTCCTGGATAATATTAGGTATTTTGTTTTTTCTTCATTTACGCTAAGACCGATTTCTGCACCTATCCTTATTAGTTCTTTTGCGGATTGTTTTAGACTTTCCTCATTTTCTGTAGTTATCACTAGATCATCAGCATACGCTACAATTGCAAGCTGTTGGTTATCACTGATTTTTATTCCTTTCGCCTTACTGAGGACTTGTCTCACCACTGACTCTAAGGCAATGTTAAACAAAGCCGGTGACAAAGCGTCTCCTTGTCTGAGACCTGTCGACACTAGAAATTCATTTGAGTAGTCTCCTCCGAAATTCACCTTGCATTTAGAGCCTTGTACGCATGTTTTGATCATTCATATAAGCTTTTCTGTTATTCCTATCCGGGACATTACATTCCACAATTTACTTCTATCTATCGAGTCGTATGCTGCTTTGAAATCCACAAATAGCATATGTACGTCTTTATTGAATTCATGGATTTTTGCTACTAACTTGTTTTATTATATGAATCTGATCTATAGTCGATTTACCTACCATGAATCCTGCCTGGTATTCTCCAATAACTTCTTTGATAAATGGTTTCAATCTGTTTAATAGGAGGTTAGATAATACTTTGTACGAAGTGTTTAACAGAAAAATTCCTCTATAGTTCTTCGGATCCATTTTATCTCCCTTTTTATGTACCGGGCATAGGACAGACATTTTCCATGATTCTGGAATCTCCTCCTGTTCCCATATATCAGTAATTAGGTTGTGAAGTTGTTGAGTCAGCTTCTTTCCTCCTTTTTTTAGGCATTCAGGGACTACTTCATCAATTCCAGGGGCCTTTCCATTTTTCAGCATTTCTAATAATAATATATATATATATAAATATAATATAATATATTATATTATATAATAATATATTATTATAATATATAAATATATAGTAAATGTAGTTTAAAATAACGCCGTTTTGATGTATATTATTTATACATAACCAAATCTGAATCGTCGATTTTGCCTTAAGAGGTTTTCTATACATTTTCGAGTGCCCGTGTGAATTTTTAGTGAACTAAATGCATCATCGGTCCGCGAACATGATATACGACATATACCTATATACATATATATATATATATTTATATTTATATATACGAGTTATATACACAGTCATATGATGTATATACTAGGCACATATATACGGCATTTTCGTGTCGGGGGGGGGGGGGAAACGTTTTAAAATTTAAGCCCGATGGTGACTAGTGAATTTCGATATATTATATAGATGTAAATCGATTAAATTTCGGTCTTTTTTGACGCGCAAAGTATTCTTCTGCCCGCCTATACATCTATATTTATAAATTATTATGTTATTCCTTTTCATCCCTGCGACGTCAACGCCGCTGTCCACGTGGTCGTACACACTACTGGTTGTGACAACTGACAGCATTTTCACGTATATATATATACGCCAAGTCACTAATATATAAACCTCGGGCAATCTCCCTACGGGATCTGCCGAAACCAAATAAAAAAAAAAAACAATATTATCCGCCCAGGTTTTTACCGCAGCGTATATATATTCGTATGAGATCGGTCGCATTGCCTTTCGCGCTTATACCGCATTATGCGTATATATATATATATAAACGTACGGCACAAACGCCATATATATATATATATATATAGTGTGTACATATACATACATACATACATACGTATAATAAGAATAATCCAAAAATTATACGCCGGCAGTATATTATTATTATTATTTCTGTTTCTTTTCGGCGGTCGTATACGCATTAACGTTAATGGAAAGTCCATTTCGGTCTTTGACGAGATAATGTATTCGTGATGGCCGCCTGCAGTATACTTCTAATAATAATAATATGTGTGCGTACCGAAAGTAGCCGGCCCGTCAAAATAATAATATACGCGTAGAGAGCTACGGGAGAAGAAAAAACGAAAAACGAAAAAGGGTATCATCGTCGCGGACGTATATATTTATAATATAATATTATATAATGTATAATATAATATTATACATTTACGATGACTGGACGGAATACGCGCGTGACATCCCAAGACGGATTTTCGACAAGCACCGACGACCCTATACGAGCACCGTAACGCGCGTATAATCGACCGTCTTGGACGGCACAACCAATATAACATATAATATACGTCTGATGTACATATTATATGTCTTTTTCCCGTCTGCAGAGTGCAAGTGACAAGTGTGTATAATAATAAGTCGAGTTTACCGAATGAGACCGATTATAGGCGTGCACCCGTGGACGGTTGGAAGGTCGAAATGCCGCGTGATTATGCGGTGTTTGCCGCGAGAGAACATAACGTATCGTTCGTGACGCGCGCGCGCACGTTTCGGAGCTCATTATTAGCCGCCGGCGCGATTCGCGGTGCGCGTAACCTCCGGCCCGCTCCAAGTCTCCATTGTTTTTTTGGACATTGTACGATATTAAATATTCGGACATTCAAATACATACACATATATGTATATATAATGTCTAAAACGTAAAAAAATAATACTTCCCGTGTCCGTTAGCGGTAGGTACAGGTGTATAATATGCATTTTCTAACACAAAGTCTCGTCGTCGTTTTCGTGACATGTTAACGTACACGTTTCGAAATTTCACCGAGGCGATGGCCGTATCCGTTTACAAATTACCATATTTCGTGTCACGCTCAGCGAGCTAGGGCTCGCCAAAACTGGCCCGGGCCCAAGGGCGTAAAAATCGAAATTCGGAAATAGATTATCCGTAAATTTCTAAGATTGGGGGGGCGAAAATTCGACGGGCGGAATCTTGTAAAAGTAAGTCGACGACTTTCGTTTTTCGCTTAAATCGCTAGACTTTTAAGGAATGGCGGCGCAACTCCAAAACGTCGATGACTTTTTTCCCCTATTATTACGGGCGGAAATTCGGTTCTTTGCCAGGGGCGCTATATCGAATCTTGCTGTTACACGTGAGTTTTGAACGGAGTGAGGAATCTCTTAAGCGAGGACTTCATTTGTGAGGTATTCGCAGACTATACTTTTGCAGCCCTATTTTAGATTCTGAGCGTAGCCAGGGAGCTAATGGTTTTACAATGATGTATATTTTTTTTTTATCTGTTAACGAATTTACTACCAGAAGGAGTGCTCCGGTCTTTACAAACTTACATGGTTTCCTGTAGAAAATTTCATCTAGTTGGGTACTTTAGAGAGGTCATTTTTCGATTTTCTCAACAGTTTTTTGAATGCGTAAGGAAAAAATGATGAAAAAACGGCAAAAATACGATTTCGTCAAATCCAGATTTTTCACTTCTTCGTAATTTCGTAAGATCATATTTATTTCTACATTTGATATTTGATGTAATGTTGAACATAGTTAGGTACTGAGTATATAACTAATATTAAGAGTTATGAATACTACACCGAAATTAGGCTCAGAATCGTTTTTTTTTTAATGCAATGATTTATCATTGCTTTTAAATGCAATACATCCACAAAGAGTATCCTGCCCAGTAGCGAAGTACATCCACCCCTACTAACACCCAACGAGCTAAGTGCCCTTTTTTTTTTTTAATATGCGTCAATGGCCCGCGTCAAGTATTATGGTCACGTCAATATTCTAAAATGTTGAGAAGATAATTAAAAATAGAAAAACTATCTATAATTGCGTACACCGGCTGTATATATATCTAGTCTACACAATTGTACTTACTATATACTTTATATATTTACTATATACTTTATATTATATATCGAAAGGTTGTGTTCAAAAAAAAAGGACATAAGTACATAGTATGTCTTAAAATGTTGTACCTATATTAATCGATAAATTATACAAAAAGTTTACTCTGAAAAATAGTTAATGGTTATAAAAAAAAAGCCGGTCAGTGAGGGAAGTATGCACTTTGTTTGGTGGCTAGGCTACTGTCGGTGGATATAATATTGAATTTGAAAGCAATGATAAATCATTATTCAATATTATATAATGAATATTTCAAGATTTAAAACTGCTATAATCAGCCTAAAATTCAGAAAATATTTTTAAGGAAATTGCTGGAAAAATCTAAAAATAATCTCTTGAAAGTACCAATTAAAATAAATTTGCTACCAAAACATTTTTTATTCTGAAACACTTACACAATTCCTTAAACTCAAAATAATATACCTACAGACTTACAGACAAAAAAAAAAACATAATTTTAAAACCAATAAATAATTTGCTTTGCCCAGAGTGTAAAAAACTGTTCACGTGCATTTTCCCCAAAAATCGAGATATATGCATGTACAAAATATACCATAAATACCAAAATATTCTTTAACCACATATGCTCCAATATGCATAATACATATTTTTCTATGAATTCTGTGATCGACAAATATTGTCCAAATTATTTACCTATGTCGAACTGCACACAGTCAGTAAAAATATGTAAAAGCTTAAAAATAATAAATAACGGATAGAATACCTTTAAATTGTATACAATTTTTATTTAAGATACAATGATTTCAAGCTTTAATGTTTAATTAGTTATTAATACTTACATATTTTTCAAAAAAAAAAAAAAGTTGAATTCATCGTCTTACCCTATACTATAGTGTTAAGTTTGACATTTTACTGGTCCAAAGTTGTCTAGATGACATATGCATTATATTAAATAAAATAAGAAAATCCAAAATAAATTTCTAAATATTAATTTAATTTAATTTTTGAGAATTAATTATCCATTTATTATTTTGATAACTTTAACTTTATTACCTGAGAACGTAACTTTTAATGGTGTAAGTTATAAAATGTTTCCACTTTTATCGTATTATTTGATTATACTCTATGGATTTTTTTATCGTATGACCTAGATTTTCTATTTTCCTCATAACATCATATCATTAATCACTATAAAACTAAATAGTTAACAATTACAAAACTTTGATAATTTAATATTCATTCAAGGCCTCACAAGTAAGTTTCTAACACCGTAAACATATCTCAAGTTATCTTCCCCATTAAAATATATATTATATTTTATTTACATTACATTTTACTAGTATAAATTTAAGCATATTTAATTGAAGTATATTATTTAAAACAAAGAGTAACTACGCACGTTTTAAAGCACCAAATCGAATAAATAATTATTATACTTTAGATATTTCAGAAATTTATTTTTCGTAATAATGCGTGTTTGAAGACATTTGATAACAAAACAAACAATTTATATTCCAATAACCCCAAAGTCGGAATATATATCATTCCTAATATTATGCTTATAATTAATTTTTAATATATAGTACAATTATCAATTATGTTTTGTTATCAATTGTTTTATCAACTTGCTTCGTATTTCTATCTTTGTAATGTTATATATTTATTTTTGTATAATATATTATAATATATTATTTATTATCATGATTAATGAATAATTGCAATTATGATATTGAAACTATCAAAAAACTGTATATAAGAAACAATAACCGTATAAATTAAAGTAGTAGGGGGAAAAAATGTTTTTAACCGGTGGAAAAAAGAGATTGTGAGCAAAATACATTTCATTAGGTCATCGCGTGATCGGAATAAAAGGCAAGATATATGGAAGTTTCTTCAACTGTTATATATTTATATATTTCAATTGTATTTATTTGATCTAATGGTAGATTGATCAATAAATTAGATATATAGATGAGTTATATATGAAAGTCATAAAAAAACAAACAACATATAGGTAGTGCAAATATGGGATAAACATTAAAATTTTATATATTCGTATTAATCAATAATTATGCAAAAAGTCTATTTACTCGAAAAAAACTGTTAGTGATTATAATAAAAGGTCATAAAATCAATTATATAACGTCTAAAAAAAGGTTTTAAAAATGGCCTTGTTGAACAAAAAATTGACTTGCTTCAAATGTTATTCCTATTTAAAAATTTAATGGCGTTCAGCAATAAGGAACGTCATTAAATATATGTTATTACGGGTCATCACAGTGGATTTATTAAGCGCTAAAATGATTTTGGCATTTCCATAAATATTAACGGTGTTAAAATTGTTGAATTAATATTCGTTATTATATTATCTATGTTTTTATGAGATGATTTTTTTAAATATTTTTTTTGAATAGAAGACAGACAATTAGAATTTAGAATTTTGTAAATTTAAAATCTAAATAAAAAGATATACATTAATTTAATTTTAAATCTATCAGGTAAAAAAAATTTAACTTCTCATCTTTAGTTTTGTTCAGATGTATTATTTTTCTGAACTTATCCCGAAAACTACGATATTATAGAAATTTAATTGTAGATTTGATATGTAATATGTATATATGTTTGTATGAAATATAATAATTGTTTGATAAATACGTGCTTTGAATGACTTGTGTTTGCATGTGCGGAGCATGCAGACAATAATATCTATTATACTATATTATAGAAGACAGTGGTAAATGCACACTCAGATGAGTAATAAGTGTTTATATCTGACATAACAACAATACAAATCCGTACGGGTTTAAAAATTATGTATTTAAAACTTCGTAGAAAGACATATAAGATGCAAGCTGATATTTAGAACCACTCTTAGTTCAAAACTCATCTTACTATAAATACACACGTGCAAGTCCAAATTACTAGGATGTCCAATTACTTTTGTAAGGTTATGTAGTATAACGAGTTATAAATTAAAATCGTTAGCAAAGGAAATTACAGATTATTAGCAATATTGTTTTATATCATTCAAAAATAGTGGACGACGAACAATGAACGATTTTGGTGAAATATGACCATCTCGGGAGAACCCAGCGAAGGAATTAGAGAACAAGACTGCAAAGGGGAGTCGATTTGTCCTCTCCCGAACATTAGTCCATTATTACTTATGTGAAATATATTACATTATTATATTCATCACCTATATATACAAATGGTTCTCAGACGATAAATCAGGAAGGGATAGGTTTGCCGAAAACGAAAATCCAACCTTTATTCATTACGGAAAAAAAAATCAAATTCTGAAAAACTTCCGACATTTGAATTTTGTCATTTATAGTTTCGCATTTATGAACTGTAGTGGCGGCTCGTGAGTCGTGTGTAGGGGCGATGGAGCCATCGTATCCCTCTAAAATTGTAGCAAATTACTTATTAACAAGTTAGGTATTGATTTAAACATTAACAATTATTTATATTTACATTGTAATGCATTTTCGAAATATTATTATTATTGAAAGTAAAAATTGTTGTTCATTTTTATGAAAACACTATAAGGTAATAGAGTTAAAAAATATATATGTAGGCAATAGCACGGTTGAAATTGGTACCTATTATTCATTTCCGCGGTTATCGAGTAACGAACAGCGGTCGGCCCTGGAGCGATGTTGACAATCGCAAACACAAAAACATATGAGGCGAAATTCGGTAATAATGCGGCCGCCGGAGCGATACGAATCGTCGCCCGACATGTATGTAGACTACGGAACAATACGGAATAATGTAATTATTGTATAATATTTAATTTTTTTCTTAACTATAATTATATTCTATAATTTCTATACTTGTTTATTATTTATTTAATTTATTATTTTATTATTGGTGTATATTATATTATTATAATAGGGGGCGTTCAAGTATTATGTAAGCGTTTAGGGGGAGGGGGTCTGTCGTGTGCTTACATTTGCTGAAAAGAAGTATGAGGGGGGGGGGGGTGAGAACCATGCTAACGCCAGCAGTAATAAAAAAAAAAAATCAAAATATTTACATTAATATGTACCTATACTTATTTTTATCAAAATATTTAAAATGAAATTCAAAAAATGAAACAAAATTTTTCATTTATTTTTAATTAATTCATATAAAATTCGGAATTTTTTTTTTTAATACAGAGGGGGTTGTCAGACATTTGCTGACAAGGGGGAGGAGGGGGTCTAAAAAGGCCAAAAATGTGCTGATGTAATACTTGAACGGCCTCATATAATAATTAAAAGTTCAGTATCATATTCACAGAAAAATGAAGTAAAACAACTTGAAAGACATGTATGTGGACTACGGAACAATATATGCATATACAAGTGTATTTTCTGTGTTCGTGTTCTTAACGCGTGCACATTTCTATAATTTCTATATTTCTTTATTGTTTATTTAATTTACTCTTGTATTATTGGTGTATATTTATATTAGTATAATGTAGTAGATAAAAATTCAGTATGATATGTTCACAGAAAATCGAAATAATGAGACAACTTGGAAGACCCGTTTACTGAAATGAAATAGAAAGCCGTTTAAAAACTGTGAGTATAAAACGGGTAAGTTTTATTATTTTGTAATTTTCGGTTTTCGTAAAACGCGTATTTATATATTTATATTTTTTTGTATTTTGGTTTAATAAATGGTTTTTAAATCGGTACATACCTAATTGTATTATTGTATTCTATACTATTTTTGAAAAGGAATAGGTAGTTATTTTAATCAAGACTGGGCATTAACGAGTTAAAAGTTAAAATGTTAAGTTAATTTTAATAAAGTTACTTAACGCGTTTCTTTTTTCAGATTAACTTTTAACTTAATAAGTTATCTTCTTTATTAAAATTAACGTGTTAACTTCAAGTTAACTTTATACGAAAGTATCTAAATTAAGTTAAATTTACCCGAAGAACAATGCAAATTTTTGAATGAGGATTTTACTTTTTGGTACCTATACGCAATTTTAGTAGGTACCTACAATAGCATATTATAAGTAATCGTTAAGAATCGATGTACGCCGCGACATTGGCCGTTCACGAATATTGGAGTGAGCCCGGTCTTTTAAACTACACGGAGGCTGGTATTTATGTCTATCCAGTATAGAAAATATATTGAAGTGATAGGTACTGCTTATTTTATACTACATTAGTGTGAATCAAACAATAATATAGGTATCTTGGCGGTTAGAAGTTATTTTCTGATTTCTTATTTATGCATGGGTTTTAAAATGACGTGTTGTATTTTTACTTTTACATTTCACTTCAGACAGAAGTCCCCAGTAGTTTTTTTGAGCGTGAAGAATAACCATCCTTTTTACCGATATAATAGGTGTATCGACTTTTTTTTCCTAATTAGGAAATTTAAACTTTTAACTAAGTTAAGTTACTTTTTTTTCTTTAAAAGTTAATAAAAAAAATATACGAGTAACTTTTAACTTAACTTGGCTTATATTATTTTCAATTAACCAGTGATGTAGTGAAGGATATACGGCGTATCCCCTAATAAAATATTACTTTATTCAAATAAATAATCAGCAATCGCTTTACAGTATTTTTTTAAAACATTTGTTTGTGATTATAATTTATAAACAATAAATTTATTTTAATTAGAAATCTGATGAGTTTAGGAGAATAACTAAATAAGTTTAAAAAAAGTATTAAAAGTATCCAGTCGTACCTAGATTTTTACGCTAAAAATCCATAACGTCACGAAATATTATAACAATAGCGTTACGTTTTTTTTCTTACACGGTTTAATACGTTTCGACATACTTATAACAAAATTCAACCCTGAAAATTTAGTAAAGGCGAATTCACTACAGAGCTTTTAGCGCGGTTCCGTTTAAACTGTTTACTATTTTCACCGGTTTTTTTCTTATCAATGTTCTACAATTTTCTTGTCTAATTAATTAACGCTAGTTGCCAGTCTAGTGTCAATCCCCCGATATATACAAGTGAACTCTATATGAGACGTTAAATATATAATAAGACAACACCACATTTTTTAAAAAAAAAATCAAGAAAAATGAAGAAAAATTGTCAATACACAATAAAAGTAGCCTTAATTTATAAATTATATTGAAAAAATTGAAACGTATATACCCAAAACATTATTTACGACTACACCGGTCTGCGATTAACTTAACCGGACGAGTTGAAAAATATCGTTGATTTGAACGCAGCCTTGAATTTTTAATCGCCCTGTTCACTTTCAAAGCCCATACGAGCCGCCACCCCGATGAACGCGTGCAGTGCCTATACATATTATATTACAATGACCGAGTCAAAAGCACATTACGTGGGAGGTGGGGGGGGGGAGATAGGATTTGCGACGTTTTTTTTATATTTTTTTTTCGTCACGTCAAACGTGCATTTTTTCGCGGGCCTGAGCATATATTACATTGTATACGAGTATATATATATATATATATATATATGTATTACGAGAGCCTCGCGTATTATATATACATCATATTGTAGTCGCGATCAGTAGAAAAAGGGAGAGACTATATATATTATATATATATATATATATATATACACCACCGTCCGCGCGCGGGACCGCAAAAACGCAGAGCGGTCTTTGTACCGATATATTATCATTATTATTATCATTATTATTATCATTATTATTATTATTATTATCATTATTATTATTATTATTATTATTATTATTATTATTATTATTATTATATACGACTGTACGAGATGCGGTGCGATATATTATGTGTGTGTTTCGTGCGGTAGCGGTTGTTATAGAACGTGTGTACGGCGGCGCGTTCAGCGGTAGCGGAAGGACCGGTCGGCGTACGAACGGCAACGAAAATAACGGGGAATAGTCCCGGGGAGTTAAAAGCATATCTGTGTAACGTGTACCCCCGGGCCACGTGCACGCCCGCCTCTACCGCGCGCGCGACTCCCTGTCGTCGTCGTCGTCAGCGGAGGTCGACGACGGCGCGCGTACCGCTCGTACACAAAAACAACGGTATGGGCTTTTTCCCCTCCCCTGTTATTTTTCTTCGTCTTTTTATTTTATTCGTCGCGTATATATATATACCGTATACACGCACGTACACACGCGATACCTATGTAACGGTATTTCAATATGATATCCGCCCGTAAATAATAATAATAATAATAATAATAATAATAATACGGCGATTTCGGAAATGACCGATTTTCGGTTAGGCATTTATTTGTACGAATCGTGTGTGCGTTATTGTACGCGCACGATTGGAAGTCGAATTTGTCCGTCGTTTGGCGCGGCGATGTGACCGACTCTAATTATTCGGCAGAAAACGACGGCGGGCGGTCCTCGGCGGGTGTGCGATCGCGCACAATACTCGAACACACTATAATATATTATACTAAGACCGCCGCCGCCGCCGTTCCGCAGGTATACGCGCCAGACGGGCCCGTCGCCGCCTCCACGCGCGCGCGACCGACCGCTGCAAGCGGCCGGCCGACGATATCAATTTCGCGGGGGGGGGGGGGGCGCGCCACAATAATGCGCGCGGCGGTCCGGTCTCGTGCGGTATTATTGTTTGCCGTACGCACTTTTCCCGCCGCAGTCCGATTGTTTCCGGTCGTATCACGCGCGCACGTACACAATGACACGCTGCACACCACATTATGTACACGATATATACGAGTGTGGCACGCCGTCGTTTTTTCGAAAACCCAAACGGGGTCCGTTTTGGCAAACTGGGCGGGCTCTACGATGACGATTTTCCGAGGTCCTCGTAAAGGCCCGCAAAACATAAAGAAAAATACGTGTTAGAGCCAATAGAAAACGAAAAGGTTCATTGCACCACGTAATTGCTCTGATTTTTATCTTCAGAGATTAGATATCACACATATGTAATCATATGCGTAAAAACGTTTTAAAAAGAGTAAAATGATTTTATTTTTGAGAAGTGTTTTTTTTTTTTCAACACGTGTTCTGTCAAGTTGTTTGAAATCCGAGTTCATTATAATTTATAGTTATAGTTCAGATGGACATTTCTATTTCATGAACTTAAGTGTTTTGAGTACTGTGATTCACACGCATACATAAGTAGTCCAAAATATTAGGATGTCTATTGGAACACTCTTTTTTTTTTGTCAGTGGGTAGTTTTCTTCTAAAACCTTCTTCCATAATTCTATGGCCAAAACGCCATTTAGTTTCAGTTCTTTTAGCCCATCGTTTCCCTTACAGTTCTGGTGTTTCCAGTTTTACAGCTGATGTATCCCTTGTAGTCGGTAATGAATCAGAACAGATCAATAGCAAAATGATTTTTCAGGCATGAAAGTGAAGGTTTTAAGTGTTCTCAAATCATTAAATCTGCCATTGATTTCTTCATCAAGACCAGACATTTTACACAAATTATCTTATATTTCTAGCTGAACGTCTGGAAGGCATATACAGTAATTTTTTCAAACATTTGAAATGACATTTTTTAGTCTCGAGGTATTTCCGAAAAAGTCTAAATTTGCTATTAAAGTTAAGTACACTCTGCGCTAAATCAAAAATAAGATTTCCTCTTCCTTGTAATAATATGTTTAGCATTTTTAAAACCTAACTAATTACACACCGAACCAAATATATATATCTGTGTGATTTCAATACACATTGATTTAATAATATATGGTTGTTAATATAATACGTCCAAAAAAATGCTTGTCGATTTAGAAATAAAATATTTGTTCATTTAACAGTAAAATCACAAAACGTATTATTCATTTAACGATATATTTTTTTATCAATGTCTCGGGTAAAATATTGTCTAATTGCTGAATAAAAATTTATTTGAATTAATAAATATTTTGTGTTCATTTCTGTCTTTCTTCTTCGCAGAACCCCATTTGTTAATTGGAATAGTCAATTTAAACAGAATATTTTTTCAATTTAAGAACATATTTTATTATAATAATACAATCCGTAATAATTTTAGAAATTATTTTTATTAAATTATGACTTGCATATTTTGTGAAATTTACAAAATGAATTTGTTACTGTAAACATATTTTTTATTAATTTAACAATATATACATTAAAATAATAAAAATTGTGTTATTTCGACAAATATTCGTTTGTTAAAATTTGATTATTGTGTATTATTAATTCTACCAATGATATTTGGTTCAGTGTACGAGAGACACTAAAAACTTTGATTAGGCGTAAACGCTGAAAAAACAGTCACCCCGTTCTATCCGGACGATGTAGCAGAGACTAAAATATATACTTTTTCTTATACTGCACTTACTTTAGGATTTTATCACCCTCCCCCTTCAGCGGCCTCATTTAAGTTATTGATTGGATGGGGGTTATGTTTTAATCAGCTCATCAGAATATAAAAATCAAAAATGTTCGTTTATGTTATAAAAACTTATATTCATAATAAATAGGTTGTTTTAGTTATGTGTTTAAAATTATTTTGAATTATTACATATTTAACACATAAATAGGCTATTTATACAATTACAAAAAATTGTGATACAAATATAAATTTAAATATAAGTTTATAAGTGAGTGGTTTTTTTCTGTCGATAAAAGTACCTTTATCATCTATGAAATATAGGATAGCCTGCAATAGCTGTAACATCAATCTCCGAATTTTAACAGCTTCACCGTGGTCCGTCTCAAACCAAACAATATTAAACCCAACGCAACTACCTACACGGCAAATATTTTTTTTAAAAACACACATTCTCAAAATACAACCGTATAAGCCAACTCGAACGCACAGATTCGGAATCAATACATACAAGAATAACTCGTCCATTCGATATCATACAAACGCAATTATCTAAATAATATCAAAATATCTAAAATTCCCACCTAGTCTAAGCTATGGTCTGATATTATACGATAACATTTACATCTATTTTAAAACAGATTAACTAAAAATAATCTTTTCTTTAGTTGCTAATATACAAACAAATGATACTCCAACACGTATGATGACCTTATTATGGGTACAAGCCATAGGGTACACAAATTAACAGACATAATGTAAACTAATTCGATAATTTAAATATATATTTGATATAAAATATTTAGTTTTGTAAAAACATATGTCGTGTTAATATAGGATGTAAGATGTGACAGTGCTGCACACTCGATTTATTAGGTGTTATGTATAGACAATTTTAAGTAAATTGTTAGAAATATTGAAATTAAACAAATTTAGTGATGTGTACAGTATTATTGTGATTATATTTGTGTCAGTCATGGTAATATAATATAAAATATATTTCGATCAAACTAATTTTTACTTTCTGATAACAGTTTGATGAAAAATGCATAAAATAAAGAAAAGATTACAATACATTAAGAGTACGTTACACATTCACTTTGAAGGGATTCTGTAAGAGTAATTTTAAAGAAATTTTTAGAAATATAAAAATTCAACAATTTAAATACTTTTTAAAAGTAATTTAAAATTAATCCCATGTCAGTACCACTTTTTAATGTCGTGCAATCACGATGTTAGTTAAAAAAAAATATTTACCCAAAAAGTTTTAAAACATAAAGTGAATTTAGAGTAAAAAACACCCATAATCAAATCAATAAAACATAATATTTCATTTTGGCTTTTAATTAATTATTAATTAAAAGAAAAGTTATTGTAGTTTTAATGTGTAATTTTTTAACTTTTTTCAATGTTAATGACGGTTTTTTTTTTATATTATATAAGAAGATGGTACCTACCTATTATTTTGCAATATACGCTATATTTTTTGTAATTTTTAAACAAATTATTATCTGATTTGACTTAAGCCAAGGTTATTTTACACCAGGTTATTTTAAAATTTCCGATTTGTCCTATATATTTTTCCATCAACCCGGTAGAAGTCCACCGCATCCGTGTCCGCATCTGCATGTTACATATAACAACAACATTACAGTGTACAATCCGACGTTAAACAAATAATTATATTCAAATTTCCGACCCTCGTCTTTTGATATTTTTAGGGAGGGGGGTGTTAATAATCTTTTATTTAAAAAAAATTACAACTCAGCTGCAGTACCTATTTACGATGAACAAAGTAAACAGTAAATGAAACTTTGATACCGCGGAAAACATGGACTTTACCAAGTATGTTAATATTTCGTTAATTTTGAGAATTTCAAACATTGGACACATTATCACACATTCGTTTCTCGTGTGTTCTATATTCATTAGGCTATAATATAGGGTATACATATTTGTTATACGAGTTATATTGTATATGTTCGCGGTGAATTCGTTACATAAATTATTAATTCGTTCACGAGACTCCAGTATCCAATATACTCCGCCCTTTTCGTATATAGACACTAATCTCGCGTATGATTACACGTTAGATAACAATTTATACGCGTATATAATATGTAATATATTCACAACGATGACCCTTCAACGGTGCATTTGGTATTTGCAAGGGTATCTGATGAAAAAAAAATTTCGATCCTCGTGCAAGTCAAACAGAATTGAAAAAAAAAAAATAAAATAAATACCTAATCATTGAGATTGGATTTAATTTTTCATTTCGCCGCCACACGGTATATATAAATAAATATATATATATATATATATATCGCAGTCCCCGTGTATTTGCTGAACTCTCGAGCTCGATAATTAACCGCACGGTCTCCGGGGACAGTATATAACCCTGTTTGTGTTTTCATTGATGCGGCATTTCGGTGGCTTAATTTATTGACTCTTTTTCTGAGGGGGGGGGGCCCTGCAGCAGTTCAATTAAAACATTCGTGGCTGAAATCCATCCCCGCTGTACAAAAGTCGACCAAGTCGTTTTCTCGGACGTTTCGGCAGCGTATATATACCGGCCCGGAAACGGCTCGCGAGCGAAGCCCGTCGTTTCCGGTCAGCTACGGTCCAGACAAACAGCTTCCGGTCAACGGGGCCGTGACAACTAGCCGTTTTTCTTCCGTGCCCCGACACCGTTAAGGCCATTGTTCCACACGAGTGTATAACTCGTAAAATTTCGAATAAAACTCGAATACACCGATTCCCCCTGCAACTATAGAACAATGATGCTGACAAACAAAATATATACACAGTTTTATACCCATATTATATATTATTGCGTACTGAACATATTTCATATTTTGACAATATATTCCATATAGAACACGATACGTTTGAAGGCGTTAGCTGCAGGAAAGCCTACTTTGCGCGCGTGCTGAATTCCCAGTTTCTATATAAGTTTTTTTTTTTTTTTCCTGTTAATTTCTTAGTTAATAAAATAATAAACACTAATTCTATATTAAAAAAAAAAAAAAGATAAAACAATGTTTGACCTACTATATTTACGTATAGAAACATAAAACCGGGCTTAAATTGGAAAATAATAGTATAATATATTACGCAACTCAGTTAAATATATAAAAGAATAAGAACGTTTCTAAAATAAATATATACCTACTTTATATAATATTGAGAGCATGGTACTTGGGATTTATTTATTTATGACTAATACGATGTAAAATGTAAGATGTAATAAATATTATAAGTGAAAATGAGTCATAACTGTCCAATCACGTTCTGTCTCACCGTTTATTTTACAAAATTTAGAAGGGGAATGTAAAAATATTTTTGATAACGAACAGACATCTTTGCGTTCCTAAAAATAAATTCCATACCTAATACGTCATAATAATTTTCATTGCATGGTACGATTTATACGCATGTATAATATTTATTAAAAATTGTCCATCGTTTACGCTAAACAATTATTTTATTTTATTTAAGCATGACATTCATTTTTCGAGAAAAAATAAATCATTGTAACTTTATGGCGTATGTTTACATAAAGTTATATGTATTATAAATATCTATCTATGTATTATATTTATAGAAAAACTTCTGGCGATATTGACGAATGTTATAACAACGTTTAAACGCGTCCAAATGTCGTCTGTCAGTAAGTTTAGAATATTATATACTACCTACTTATATGTACATAGTGTAATCCTGTAAATATGACACGTGGAACACGATATGAATAATTTATTTTGATATTGCCCCGGAAAAATGGTAGATATACAATTCGAGAGATTTATTATAAAATGACTTAATTATATTTATCAGGGTTGACTTAAGACCCCCCAACCCAAAAAAACACACTGTGTTTTATTGAGCTTAACCCACCTAAAAAAAATACATCCGAAAAGATAATAATAGATTCACCAATTAAGAAAAATTAAAAAGTTTTTTTTATGGTTTATAAAATATATATAATTTTATATCCACAGAATTGTAATTAATAAAAAACCCGTTATTTAGATAACAGAAAATTCAATGAATTATGAATATACCTAACTATTGAAATATTCAAAAGTTTTCAATTTTTTATGATAATAATATTATATATTATATTTATATAGGTACCAAAGTTAATAAAAATTATATTATTATTATATAATATATTTAATATAATTATATTAACTTATACTTACTAATAAGTATAACTGCGGGTTAATTGTTAAGGCCAAAGACCTGTTGCTTATAAGTACAAAAGTAAAACAAAAATATTATTATAGAAATTTAAACTAAAAACAATTCAATAATTAAAATTTAAAATTTAAATAATAAAAACTTAAAAATAATTGCAAGTTAGATAACACGAGTTTATAATATAGTTATAAAATATAGTGTTATCAAAATAGAAAGAAAAAGTGAAATAATTATTAGCAGGTTAAAATGGGTTGTTTTTTACAAAAAAAATACCCCCATTAAAAACCACCCAAATAATTAAAAAAAAAAAAAAAAAAAAACAAAAAAACAGAATAATATTGGGTTTTTATTAATTTTATTGAAAAAATTCTGGTTTTTAACAATCCTGATATTTATAATATTTAATAATCCTATACTACATAATATCATGTGCATTGTCTATGCTTTTTATTCCATTAGTTCGGGGAAGTTCGGGGAAGATGCATTTTTGAATGTTTTGTCGAAGTGTTATATTTTATCGTTATTATTATTAAAGCTAAATATTAAGAGCTACTCGTCAGTTTCTATTGGACTCGATCGATTTTTTCAGCGTCTATAATAAACAAGTATGTTTTGCGAATAACTTCATCCGGTTTTTTCTAAGAGCACGACTAATGGGGTCAGATCGACGAGGGAACCCACACATGTCACCGATTTGGGAACTATACGTATTGTTTAAACCGAGACATACGTACACGTCATAATGATAATGATGATGCTCCTGTTTTTTTTTGGTCATAATAATATCTGTGTACGATGAACTACCGTTGTGGGGTGCATTGATGCAGGGGGAAGTATATCGTATTTCCATGCAAAGCATGTGGCCCGTTGTTGTCCACCTCATGGGAATCGGTCGTCTAAATTCAAAGCCACCAGAGACCTGTGGATATATTATGGGGGAGAGAAATAAAAATGTCGAAAAAATACCAAATGTCCGGAGAAAGGGCATAAGTAACGTTGATATATCAAGGAATGATGCTGTAATAGGTTAGGTTTACGTTTGAATCCTTCGGACGTGCAGTGAGTAAGTAGCAAAATCCGATAACACTGCACTGCTCACAATAATATTAGTACCTATATTACTTCATAAACGCGGCGTGCACGATAAAATATCCTTGCGAAAATATCCTCGAACAACACCCGGGTTTAAATATGTTTTTAAGATTTTTTTATATATCATTTTTTCACAATAACCAAATCATGCTTATTGTAAATATTTGGGTTATATATTAAATATATTTATTAAATTACGAGCAATAGCCAATATACAATATATATATATATATATGTACGCAATCTATAATGAAGTAATATCCCATATAACTATAAAAATCCTATCTAATCAATACTCGGTATTTATATTTATCTAAAAAATATATCGATAACAAGCATTATTACATCAGTGCTGCTGTTATTTGTATAGGTACGTGTGTTATAGCTAATAATATTCATTACCTATACCTATATGTGTATATATATATATGATATACAAATCACCGTTTAATACGTTAAATAATAATTTCCATGATATATAAAATATTAAAGGAAAAAAATATTTTATAAGTTTTTAATTTATTTCGTTATCAAATGTTAGAAATATAGTAGGTACACTGAACCAAATATCATCGGTAGAATTAACAATATGCAATAATCAAATTTTACCAAACGAATATTTGTTTAAATAATACAATGTTTATTATTTTAATGTATATATTGTCAAATTAATAAAAAAATGTGTTTACAATAACAAATTCATTTTGTAAATTTCACAAAATATGTAAGTTATAATTTAATAAAAATAATTTGTAAAATTAATACAGATTTTATTATTATAATAAAATGTTATTAAATTGAAAAGATATTCTGTTTAAATTGACTATTTTTATTGACAAATGGGGGCGTTTGTTCTACGAAGAAGAAGAAATAAATAGAAACACAAAATATTTATAATTAAATTAACGAAATATTTGTTAATTCAAATGAATTTGTATTAAATTGTGCAATTTTACGGATAAGAGATAGAAATCTTAATCTATAATAAGTTGTTCATCATAATTATTTTTAAATAAATACATATTCAGTCAAATTGCCTTCGATATCGAGTATCTTTATAATATATAATTCCTATATATATATATATATATATACTGGAATGAAATATCTCTGAATGAAAATTGTCTAAATCAAATTTATTATATAATCGAGTTTTTTCAAATATTCATATATCTTACTATCGTTTTTAAGACGTTATCATTTTGACCTTAAAGCAATATTTATATCCGTTAAAGATGTTAGTACAAAAAAAATTTAGAAAGCGAAAAGATATTCTAAATCGTAGATTTAGTTTTAAGAACGCTCTATAGTCGACAATTCTCATAAACCCATCACGATAAGACCCTTTCATTTTGAGCCAACCAGATCTTATTCAGGAGTACCTACACTGAACCAAATATCATTTGTGGGATTAAAAATATGCAATAATCAAATTTTACCGAACGAATATTTGTTTAAATAACACAATGTTTATTATTTTAATGTATATATTGTCAAATTAATAAAAAAATGTGTTTACAATAACAAATTCATTTTGTAAATTTCACAAAATATATAAATTATAAATTTAATAAAAATGATTTGTAAAATTAATACAGATTTTATTGTTGTAATAAAATATGTTATTAAATTGAAAAAATATTCTGTTTAAATTGACTATTTTGATTGAGACAAATGGGGGCGTTTGTTCTACGAAGAAGAAGAAATTAACAAAGTATTTATAATCGAATTAACGAAATATTACCCGAGAGGTCGATAAAAGATATTGTTAAATCAATAATACGTTTTGTTATTTTACTGTTAAATGAACAAATATTTTATTTTATAAGTCGACAAACATTTTATTGGACGTATATATACTAACAACCATAATATATAATATTATAAAATCAATCTATATTTTTATCGAAATCACAGATACGTTTTGGTTCAGTGTATGGATATTTTTCGTTATGGAGATATTCGTATCGCATATATAACTTATTAATTATTCGTATATACATAAAATATGTCGTATATATTTATACATAAGAAGTAGGTATATTGAATGAGTAAAGAATAAACAACTCTGCTGGCTGGGTATAAATATAATAGCATATATATATATATATATATGGAAATAAAGAAAATCCTTATGCGATGCGGACGAGTAGCGTAGAATATAGTAGGGTTCAAAAAGGGTTGTATGGGCCAATGATAATTGAAGTATCGCGGATTAATTCAAAATTCCTCGTTATCCAAACACTCGGTAACCAGATTTTGTTTGCAGACAAACAGAACCCAACAGTCCAAATTAAACGCGTATATACCACGTATACCACCTTCATACCACCGCCGATTGTATATAATATACAAACACGAAGCGAATATATATATATATATGCGCACTCGGTACAGTTTCCACTATAATATATAATATAATACGCCGCGTTTCCACTGCCATGGATTTACCATTTCACGAGTGGATGATATTCCTTTTCGACAGGACTTGAAACCGGTATCGAAATCGGTTAATACCCTTACAAAATCGAAATCGAAATCAAAACCAAAACCGAAAAAACGGATAACGGTATTAAAAATCAAAACCGAAACCGAAAAAATGGAAAACCGGTAATCAAAATCAAAACCTAAACCGAAAAAATGGAAAACCGGTTATCAAAACCGAAATCAAAACCGAAATATTTGTTTTCGGTTTCAAGCCCTGCTTTTCCATCGGTTAATTTCGTTCGGCAGACATCGTATCCGCACTTTTATATTACGATGTATATGTAATGCGATACGCCTTATATACAATAATAAATTACCATATTATACGCGCCAATGTCATTTTCGTCTCATTTCAGACAATACGTGCGAAATAAAACTTTCAATTTTATCGTTCCGTCACTATTTAATTTTTCGCATCATACAAAATTTATATATAATTTGCATTTTTCGTTTTTTTTTTTTTCAGTATAAAAGATGTGTCATATATTTGAACTATTAAAAAATCATTTCTAAAAACATAGTTGAATACATTTTCAGTTGTTCATAGTTCTGAAAATTTCTAAAAAAAAGTAATATTTCGTTGTATTTTTTTTTTTTTTTTTTTTTTGTAGATTATGATATAATTCTAAACAGTTTTGTTTTACGATTACATTTTATGAATGAATTTATGGATTTTCATTCGCTATTGGTTTCCAATAGGTTTGTAGATATGATATATAGCACCGAAGTACCATCAGAGTGGTTTAGTTCATTCTACTGTACATTATAGACATTAGGGGACAATAAATTGAGCGTAATAACTTACTAAAGCATTCGAATAATATCACCATATCTTCACAATCCCCCTATTATTCTTTCATTTTATGGTTTGTATATAATTAGAATTAATAATAATCAATAATATAGTATTGTAATCGTTTATAATCTCAGTACTTATATAATAGATTGTATTATTATCTAATGGCTACAGCTTATACTTAAATAAACATAATATAATAATATTTATTATTTCTAATTTTTCTTATCAAATGTGTATTAAGTATTAGATACATACGAAAAATGATTATGCTAGGAAGTATATTATAATGGGATAAAGTATTTGAACCAACTTTTTTCATAATATAATATAATATAGGCAAAATGTTCGAACATTTTGTATTGATTTCAATAAAACCCTTTTTTATTCATATTATGTTTATCATTATATATATATTATTGGTAAATATATTTGAATCCAGTCATCCAAAAATATTTTCAGTTCTTTAAATAATATTTTTATGTAAAATATGAATTTGAGCATTGCCGGTTAGAAATAATTTAAAATATAATACTATTATGCAAATTGCTGGTAAAATTAAGTTTTTCTTATATAAAGTTTGTAATTACAATTAATTTTGAAAGTTTCACTCCATATATTAGGTATGTTATTAAAATTTAAATAGGAAATATTTATTTAATTATTTACTTAGGTGGATTTTTCTAAAAAAAGTATATACTGAATTAGTCTGAATCATGAATACGTATAGGTATCTGTAACACGAATTGGACGTAATCGATTGAATTCATAAGGCGTTATCAAATTCATTTGAAAAATAATATATAATAGATATTGGATATGATAAATGTAAGTATAATATACGTGTTATAAAACACAATCATATAATTTGGTATATATTTTATAAATTATATGCGTTTAATATTTTATAATTAAGTATATTAAAATATTAAAAAATAATGTGTTTAAAAAAATCATAAAAAATGTATACTAGGTACCTATAGTTTTAAACAAAATTTAATGTACCTATAGCTACATGGATTATTATTTATTATTAAACATTTTTTCCCCGAAAATCGAAAAAAAATATCCAATCACGAGATTTTGGCAAGTTCCATATATTATGTATGTATATTGTATATATTTTAGTATTCACTACTCTTATAAATGTATACAATTTATTTAGTTTGCTTGCTAGTGACGTGCCTAGAATAAACATTTCGGGAGAGTCTCAATGTACTCGTACATCTATATTAAGGTACCTGTATATTATTTTAACCGATAAATGGATGTCTGGCCATCAATCTCTTACATTTAATGATAATTTTCTTTTATCGTCTCTTATAGTTTTTTAATAGTTATTGATGTAAAAATAATGATTTGATTGCATTTTTTCATCTGCAGCTTCTTTTTCACTTGTACTATTTAGATATTTGAAATAATATATGCTTCAATAATTAATCACATATTCAAATCGAGCTGATAAAAATGAGTTAGGTTTATATTTAAATTTTATCATTCCTACACCGCTTAGACTTGAAAATATACATCATGTCGTTAAGTTGAGTTTAACTGAAATACGTAAATTGTTTTAAGATTCAAACAATTCAATCATATCAACTGATTAGGAATATCATATTCTAATACTAGGTTCAGTTAACGTGAGCTGCGTGATATTCATCATTTTTTAATTGAACTAATTACGAATTTTATATAATTTGTTTGTAATATATTATTTGGTTGATTGCAGTACTCTATAAATTTGTATATTTTTAACATTTAAAATTGTTAACCGAATTTAAAATTGTAATAATATAATTTCAAACGCCTGGTGAGTCTTATTATTTAAATATCTGTACGATTTATAAAAACACTTTTTTGTTATACAGACTATATAATAGGTACCTAATGGATTTTTATTCTTTTACATCATTTCATATTCTTGTACAATTTTAAACGTGTTGCGTATCTCTATAAAATGTCTAAAATATGTTTAAAAATCACTTCGATCGTATAGATTTGTTCACCTTGATCGAGGATCGGTCAATAAATGATCAAATCAATAAGGATCTATTCCTAATATCAAGTACGAATTTGATATCTTAAGCCTCAAAGTTAACATGAAAAATCAATATTAAAATTTTAATTAAATTAATCATATAGTTAACTTAAAGAGTAAAGTGTAAGGAAATGGAATCTCAAATGTTTTATCCAATAAAAAATGTATCGGGTCTCAAGTCCATAAATATGTATTTTAAAAGGAAGTTAATTAGATGGTTTATACATTTGCTTCTATTATATTATGAAATAAGATATTATTTTTAATCTAAATAACCTTTGTCATTTTTTAAAAATCGTTTGAAAAATAATAATGATAATAATAAAAATAATAATCATATATTTCTCATGATATCAGTTATCAATTGTCACTATAGGTTTATATTAGGCATATTAATTTATTTTTCTTGGATCTATGGAGTCATAACTTTTGATAGTAGTACAATTATTTTTAACGAAAAAAAATATTTTCACCCGACTTTGAGTTTACCAGTTTATCTTTAAAGATAAAAAGTTTGGACAAAATTTAAATGGGAGGTATTTTAAGTATACTGACATGGGTAGGGGGACTAAGTCCTCTCGCGTTTTCCTTCACTTTAATCGCTGCAATGAAAGACCTGTAATTTACGTAATACTGAATTTATTGAAGTTGAAAAGTAAGCACAGAGTAAGCACCAAGCCTACCCTCTGGCTACGCCACTGTGCACGCGGGTTGTTGACTTGAAAAATTAATTTTTCGAACAAATCCGATTATTTCACTTGGCGCGTTCATCTCTCTACTGACACGACGACGACGACCGGGTCTCTTGGGTCGGCGGAATGGGGTAAAATTTTGCGCATAATGGCTGTGGTGATTGACAACTGTGCCGAGGGCGAGAGACAAAGATAATTCTCAGTCAGATGACTCTGTGCACCGGAAACAATGGTCAATTTTTTGACGTGTTATGACGGCGAAAATAGTGCATATTATATATATTCGGTACATGTAGGCTCTCGAAAACGATACACACGCGAACAGATGGCCCTGAAAACCCGTCGAGTTACGGTTCACCAGTCACCGGAGCCGTGGAGCAGCAGCAGCAGCAGCAGCAGCTATGTATAGTGGTAAAAATATAGGGTGATTTAAATTTCATGTTACAGAAATATTTACTGGTATAAAAATGTATTTTATGCACGAATGTGTTATAAAAATAGTAAATTAAAGTGATTAGGACGATTGACATTTATAAACGCTCGAAAACGTGGGGAGTTTTGAGGATTTTTGAAAATCAAACGAGAATCCTTTACTATATATTTTTCTCTGACAGTGCAGTGTTTTGAATTTTCGTTTAGGTATAGGCAGCGGCAGCAAGGCGTCTTTCACTCGTTGTCGTCCGAGATAATTTTTAAAAACTTTATTCTGTCAACTCTATGTTTTCCAATACTTCTCGTGTAGGTATAATATAGGTTTTTCTTTAATTTGAATATTCATAAGAGATAATTTGATTTGTGTATATAAAGTTTGTACTACCCTGTATAATGACGTCATCCACGTGCCCGTTCGGAACGGTACCAGATACAACGCGAAATGTCCCCCCAAAAAAAAAAAAGGTGTACCACGTCAAATATAATACATACGTATATATAGTAGGGGTAGGTAGGTAGCGATAATAAACGCCCTATAACGGATGATATATTATACACTGCATTTACATTTTATATGAATATAAATATAGGTTTTCGACTGACACGATTTCGAGTATGGATACAAGACTCTTTTTGACGTGAGTTTTATTTATCAGCTTACAGACGTTGTTTTCTTACATGCCATTTTCTCCAGGGAATCCGAATACTGCAGTAAGGTCGCAATATAATATTTCATACGCGACCGTTATTCCGTGACTATATATATATATATTATATATATATCGACATCGTTTTTAAAAACCATAGGTTGTTGGTGGTCGGTGTACAACGTAATACTGCGTACTACGAGTACCTATCTGTATGGAATACATCTTTCAAAAAAAAGCCGGTCAGTAGGTTGTGGAAGCACTTCGCTCGTCGGGTGTCAGTATTGGTGGATGCACTTCGCTACTGGGCAGGGTACTTTTGGTGGATGTATTGAATTTGAAAGCAATGATAAAT
>JAIPRL010004065.1:0-41296 GCA_025469235.1 Pemphigus obesinymphae | reverse complement strand
ATCCCCACCAATTACAATATTCTCATTTCCTTGTACTCCTTGCATTACTTCATCCATCTCTTGCCAGAACCCCTCTTTCTGACTTTCCTCACATCCCACTTGTGGAGCATACGCACTTACTATATTTGATACCTTATCCTCTAATATTACTCTCACTAAAATAACCCTATCACTTTTTCTAATCACCTCTACCATTTTTCCTTTCATTTCTTCATCTAATATCACTCCTACCCCATTCCTTGTACTAGTCCTTCCTGAATATATGATTTTATACCCCTCACCAATTTCTCTTGGTCTCTCCCCTTTCCACTTATTAAAAAACATTATCCTAGAAAATAATCCGAGCTAATATGACTAATGCTCACTATAAAATATTAATTGGGGATATAAATTTAAATGTGCTACATATTTCAATAAACACAAATAAATAACTTGATCTCATGGCAAAATTTGGATACTTTAATAATTATTAATTATTAGAAATTATTTGTTATTTATATAGCTATAGGTGTTATGAATATTTCAACTTTCATTCACAATTTTTGGTTTTGATCTATGCTGAGCATTAACGAGTTAATAAGTTAAAAGTTAAGTTATATTTAACTTTTAATTTTTTTACATTTTTTTTTAAATTTTAATAGTTAGTTATTCTTATTAAAGTCCATATGAAAGCTTTAAAAGGTAAAAATAAAAATAAGTTTATGACCTTTTTTTTTTGCTCATACAAAATAAAGTTCAATTAGTTGGCCAAATGAACACACTACCCCCCCTAAAAATCACTTCGTTACGCCCCTGGCTGCAGAAACGAAATAATTTCACTCTTTAGATACAAAAATGCACCCAAATTAATTATCTTGGATTAAATATGCACTGCTATATATTTATACTTGTCTTTGTACAAAAAAATAATTTGAGCCATCCATATTACCTCTCTCGGTTTAAAAAATGCATAAGTATTTTTCCATATCAAATGTTTACATATTTATATTTTCACTTGAAATTTTTCATTAATAATTCTAAAATAAATTAAATTATAAGACTGTAATAAATTGCTTCATTCACTATATTTTCTTTATTTATTAAAATCGTACATACAAAAGGACTGTCACAATTCATAATATATACGTATACCCATGCATTTTGAATATAATTATAGTATTGTATATTTTGTTGATAAAAATAAAATTATAAACGAATTAAATACTTAATAATCCAAACAAATATTAAAAAATTACAATAATTGAACATACTGAAAATATTCGCAAACACGAGTTTTTTACATTTATATTGAAGGATTATGATTAATGGTTTTTTACATTTATAATCAAACTTAAAATAATCTTATTCCGTAAATATACTATATTTAATCAAAACGTGCGAATTAATGCCATCTATTTGTTTACCCGAATATACGCATTGATAAAATAATGCTAATTATATCGCATTATTGACCAATCAAACGTTTTTAGCTTTTCGAAAAATAATAAAATAATTACAGTGTTGTAGCTTCCAATAATTAATGATTAAATTATAATTTATGTACATATTTTTTATATATGATATAAATATAGTGGCTACTGCAAAGCAAAATATTACAATTACGATGTAAAACATATAACGTATATATACATATATACTATTATTTTAATAAATTAGCATGTAAATCAAAATCGATTTATAAATAAAAGCGACCACTTAAATAAGACTAATAAATTATTATTTACATAATTACATTTTAGAAAACATTTTAATTTCGTTTTACAATCGGCTGAATTAATTAATATAATAAATTACGTTCTTATAAGACTTCCCCTTATTTTATGTTTTTCTTATTTATTATCAAATTCAGTCAATACGGACAATCAATAATAATAATAATAATAATACGCTCAACAACTTCGAAAAAGTTATTAAAAATAAACAATTTTACGAGAAAATCTGAAATTAAATTCTCAACGAAACTAATAATATTTTAAATACAGTTTAATAAAATGTAATAATTCAAACGAAACATCCAAATAAGTCTTTAAAGACACGGAAAATATATCGAAGTATAATTGTTATTTGTGTATGAGTATAACCATATGTATAGGTGAAATCACATTAAATGAATTACAGGATGATTGAATTTACCATGGCAAATGTATGCGCCCGTGGGAAACGTTCTCCCCCTTCCCCCCCCGCTTTAATTTTACCCAAACAATAATTTTTTATACATTTTTTTAAAAAATGCATACACAGGTACCTCCTATATGCATATGCATATATTAATGCACGTATTGCCATCGTACCGTACGACGTATAGAGCACCCAATAAAAAGGCAATGCTCATTATCTGTATAGGTTTGAACCGCGGTATATATTACGATAATATATACCGTGTTTTCAATACCGTTTTTATTGTTCGGCTTAAAATAAATTACATTATTATGCGATGGGGGAAAATACTTCGCCGAAAGTCCGTACGCCAGATATATTATTACAAATAATGCATAAAAGTGTAGGCACAATATACACGTTATAAAAAACCAAAACGCCTGTCACGGTGTGTAACATTAAAAAAAAAAAAAAAAATCATTTTTCAGCTTTATATCGAATTTACGAGTGTATGACGTACGATATACGGACAATCATCTCGAGTTGTTTACTTCGTTGGGCGTAAATTAAAATTAAGCTGTTAAGTAAAAATATTTGTACGTATATATACATGCTGTAGGTAGTCATTGAATTATTTATCGCTTAACATATATATATATATATACGAGTATATATGTACGTTAGATACCCGATAGACATAGATATTATACATATTATGCCACGTCGGCATATATTAAAATATGTTAAAATTTAGTACGGTCATCTCTCGATGTACGGACGTAATTTATTATTTTTAATCGTTCGGATTCGACCAGCGTAATATATTTATTTCGTACTGGTATTATATACACGAGTGAAGAACGCAAACAACATTAAATATAAAATAATATTATTTAAATGTATCGTTTAAGTCATTCCCGTATTATCCGTAAACCGTATTATACGATTATAAAAAAAAAAATCATTTTTGTCGTTTCCCAGCCACCGTGCACTCGGCATATATTATATTATAGCTGTACGTGTATATATTATACGGCCACATATACGGTGCCCCACGAGGACCATTCACTCGTCGCTCGTGTGTACGAGTTGACTTTTGTACGGTGTCGTCCGCAAACACGGACAAAACGATTTGAAAATCCGTCATTTATTTACATTTTTCGACTTAAAATTACACGCTGAAATCTTTCAAATATATTTCCGCAAGCTGAAAGTTTCGATAACGTTAACGTAGAGAGAATTAGAAAAAAAAAAAAAAAAAAAAATGAAATATTACCGAATTCGGTTAAAAATAATGTCGGTTTTTTTTTTTTTCCATTACGAAATCGACATTTCGATCGTTTACCTATTTTTCCAAAAGAACCGTAATTCGCAATTCGCTTACGTTATATTTTCTAGTATACCTATATTAAGTATAAGTGAGTGTGCCCCCATAATAAATATATTATCGTAAATAATGAAAAATAAATAGGTACTTTAATTTCTATTAAATAATATAGGTATATGCATTCCAGACTCATGAAAATAGTTCACTATCAAGTAATTATGTATAGGTACCTTGTATTCAGTTTAACTAAATTTATTATTCAATAATGAAAATTATATTTTTACGTTAATAGTTGGTACAATGGAAATTTAAATAATAGTTAAGTTGGTAATAATATTTATTGGCAAAAATACCTAATTATTTTTATAAAAAAGTTTTTAAAAATTAACTATATTAAAGATATACCTTTATATGGCTTTATATATAATATATTTTTTGAGAATTTTAATGGACCACATATCAATTTTATGAAGATAGTTAATGTTGTAATTTTTTTAATTTACTGAATAAATCATAGACAAAATAACTAATTGAATTAAGCCTCGCTCATCCCATACCTACTGAAATATTCAGTCAAAATATTATGATAATCAAAAAGTAAAAAGAAGTAAGTACCTATTATAGAAATAAAACTTCCTTAATGCATTTTATAATAATCCATATCGCATATTCTATAATAACTGTTATCATTATATTTTGAACAAAAATGTGATAACAGGAGTAATTGAACTAATAAAAATAAAATTTATTTATATACTACCTCTTTTTGCTTATCAGATGTTATCTAAGAGGTTTTGACAAGCCCATTTAGTTAATAATTCTATGAAGAAAAATAATAGTTATTAGATTTGTGTCGAGTCACATTGTTATGTATAATTTTCACATACCTTATATTCTAATTTTGAATAGATTTTCGGTAAATAAAAAAAATTCTTATAAATCATCGAACTTTAAAATGATCAAAATGTATGATTTGATTAATTTGACAATGTTGAGTTTTTAAAGAATTTGAAAGATATATATTTTTTGACAAGAATCTAAATAACTTACTTAAAAAAAAACAACAGAAATTTAAATTATTTATTTATTTATTTTGATTTATTTTATGACAATGAATAAATTCCCATAACATATTCTGTATATAATATGTTTATTTTTAATGTTCGTTTGGTTCTAATTCGAAATACAGCAGCTGTATATTAAAATAAAGAATACATCTCCAAGTGAATCACACATGCATTAATTATTTCATAATGATTTTATATGCCCATTGTACATATCAATATGCAAATATATACAGTAGGATATCGCGATGAGAGACTGGGCAGATGCATTTTCACCGGAAAAAATTTAATCAATTAAGGAATATGTCCCATAATTATTACACAATAAATTACGTTAGTACCTATTATAAAAAGATGCAGAAGTAGAATAAAAAAGTTCAAGTATTATACCATAATTTTATATGTATTAAATGTGAATTTGTACACGAAACTCACATCTATCTATATTAAACCAGATTCGCACACTAAACCAGCAATTGCAACCATAGTATATGTTTATGCATCTGCACAAACAAATTTTGTTCAAATCAGCACATAAATTTATTTTAAATTTAATTGTTTGAACAAAAATTCGTATTTTAAAAATATTATAAATATACTTATCAAGGGATTTTTGACCGATTAACTTAAAATACAAAATCGTATTAATACCTATTTTAATATAAATAATTACATATAACTTGGTTCTAAAAAAACACTGTTCGAATATTATTTCTCTCCCTTTCATATGATTATTCATTATATATATTTTCATTTTTCTTTAATATGTCATAGGTATTTATTCTTGATTCTTTAAAAATACGTTATAATTCTAATTTAAATAAATAGTGATTTTATTAAATCACCCTGTTGCACTAGTATCATTATCAATTAAAAATTATATGCATCAAAAAAATTTAAAAAAAACTTGCATTGTTCATTCACTTTACGGAAAAAAAGTTTGGTTTTCAAATTAGGTAAATCTACAATATTTATTAATGATATTATTTTTCTTGTATTATATGGATGTAAACATTGATGGGTAGCGAGTTATATAAATAGGTAATGTAATTTAATTGGTAGGACAGGTACCTAATATATTTATTAAATACTTCATTAATTTGAAACCTGACATTAAAATTTAATACTAGTTTCAGTTTTCCTGATAGAAATAATACTTTAGTTTCTAGCTAAACACTATTAAAATACAATTTCTTTAAAATTTTTACAGACATTATTATTAGATGTTAATAAATTTAACAAAATAAAAGTAGAACATTTTACCTCTACATACTATTTTTAGTCATTTTATATAATTATTTTCTTCTAAAGCGTACATCATTTCTATTTTTAAAAGTTTTATTTTAGGCTCCCCGTTTTGGTACAGTGATCGGTATAAATAATATTCCTAAGTATATAGATAATTTATTTGTATAACGTAATATATATTTATAAATATTTTTTAAGTTTAGGAATCTATGTACGATTTTTGATCGTTTAGATACTATAGTGTATATTGATATAATAGTGCTGGGGTTTCAGGTTTCCAAAATATGAACAAATGTTCAATGACCCTAAAAATACCTATCCAATAGGTGGGAAGATTTCAACTTGTTTAATGTGGAGTGAAAATAATCTGAATATAAACTACTACTAAAAGATATTTGAGGAGGGGGGGGATTGTCAGAGTAATTTTTCCGACTTATTCTTCCGAAAAAGTTAATATGTAAAACGATCATCAACAAACCGTCGATATACCTCTACAAACGGTAAATAAGCAAAAAAAAAAAGTCATCAACTTTATTTCGTGCCGAATGGACTTGATTTTGTTCAATTTATTTCTTGTGTGAGAGGTCACCACGACCACCTAAACCCCCTTTTTTCCACCGGCCCTGTGAGCGTGTCACCTTTAAGCTGTAAATATACGACAATATAGTATTGGGAACCCGTCGGTTAATGTTCGTGTCGTACGATGTCGTTAGAGTTATAAAATTTTCAAGATTTCGTTAAAATTATATTAATATGATATATATATAACATATTTACTCGCATATCTTTTGACAAAAGCATTTCATTATACGCTAAAGCTGTACAACTTCAATTTATATATACCTGAATAACATATTGTAATATATATATATATATATATATATAGTTACTAGACATTTTACATTTATAAAAAAAAAAAAATTCACAAAACCCTGCAAATGTAAAACGAATGGAGAAAAATACAAAAAAAAAAAAAAATCTTTTCTACAGACACTCTTTGTGTGCGCGACAGCAGCAGCAGAAGGTTTCATTAGTGCGGTTTATTAAAATGTTTAATTGAAACGTGTATATATACGAGGATGACGACAACATATTCACCCGTGGAATGCATTCAACCATTGTATTTGCAACTTAAAGGACGATGTAAAGTGAGAGGCCATAGTTTTTTTTTTTTTTTTTTATATAATTATTCAAAAGGTAGGTATCATGCGCGCAATTTCTCGAGGAAAAAAAAGAAATGTAAATATATATATATATATATATATGTCACACGGTAATTATAATTGTTTTCGCATTTCGCTAGTATTTTTATCGAGTGTATACTTCGAGGTACTATACTATACACATAACCTAACCTACAAACCTAACCTTAGCCACTATATAAACAAGGACGTTCGCAGAAATGTATCAATAATTATAAGTAAAGGTAACCAATTTTTTTCATAATAGTACTGTGCACTTGATTTGTGAGCATCCAAAAATTACCAAAAACTTGAAAAACTTACTACATTACGCTACAATAAAAAATAGGAAGATCTGTGAACTTAATTACATTTTACTTTCTCGTATTATTTCAAAATCGAAATAGTATTGTAATTTACGGGGAAAAAAAATGTTATTATATTATTTCAAATGTGCTGACAACAGTTTTTGAAATATATATATAAAGAAAAATTATGGAAGGTTGATTGAATTTATATGTATTGAAGCGAAATGTTAAAAAAATATTATCTTATACTTCACCTCGCCATACTATATATTTAAAGTTTGAATTTTTTAACATCTACACTGTGTAAGTTAGGCCTGTTCGTGCTATAAGTTTTCGCTGTTCGACGAGATATCTGAAGCACAAAATTTGATTTGTGGCTCCCACATAACATAATTTGATTGTCCATAAATATGGAAAGACACAAGATAAAAATCTAAGTTAAAAAGTAAATATTACCATTTCATTTTGTTTCAGTTTGTTCATATTTTCGTTAAAAATGTCAAATGAACTTTTTTTAGATAATTTAATGGAATTTTTGATATTTAACTTACAGTATGAGTTCTATTTTAATAATATTGTTATATACTTATAATTACGAAAATATTATGTAGGTACTTGCAGGTACCATGGTACCAATTTAATTGAAATGAATGAATCTATATAATTAATTATTTTTAATATATTTGTAATTTTTCCAATATATAAGTTATTAATTTATGCTTTTGCACACACATATATTTTATATTACTCTTTACATAAAACTTCTATAAAACTTATATTACTAATTAGGTACATATACAATAATTATACATAATATAAAAATTAAATTTATTACACTCTGTTTAACCATTATCGTGTTGATTAATTCCATTTGAATAAATAGTAACCTGCACATCTAACCTTACTAAAAACATATTGTATGTATAATACGAAGAAATACAAGAACGTTATTTATGATATATCTTTGTTTGACAACATTTATAATTAACAGCATTTATAATTTAATAGCATTTAGAACTTAAGAGAATTTAAAATTTATTAACATACACAATTTAACAGGATTTTTACTGCAAACGTTTAAACTTCGGTTTAAAATTTGAATTGTGAAAAATTTCCTAAGTTTTACAATGATAATTATATTAATATATTTATAACGATAATTATAAAACAATAATATCTTCAGATTATTTTCCTATAATTTGTATCTAATAAATTGATGGTGGGTGTTTGTGGTAAGAAACTTAAAATTTGAATATTAGTTTAATCAAACTCTATTCTAAATCAGATGTCTACTACATATAATATATACTTAACTATTTTATCTCAAAATACTTGAAAAATAAATTTGTCCTTCGCTTGAATTTCTAAAATACTTTTCGTAAAACGTGATTTCATAAGAACTGTTTTCAAATGTAATGATTTATCATTGTTTTTCGATTCTGAATATTTAATCATATGTAGTATAACTTATAAAACATCAGCCCATCACGTTTAAGAGATGTATATCTGAACCAATATCCATAGTAGTCCAAATTATAAAATTAAAATTTTGCAGAGTATATAAAACATAGTTAATAGAAAATAAAACACGTGAAATTTTAATATATGACTGATTATTTGCAATTTCTCAGAATATAAAGTACTGTTATCCATTCATGTAAAATGTATAATTTATATAGCTTATAAAAATTGTATATACATTTCCTGCACTTTATATATATATAATATATATGCATTATGGGTATATTATTTGATAATCCGAAAAATTGTTTATGAAAAATATAAAATTGTAAAACAACGCATTATATTACTGTGTGATCTCAAATAAAAATCTCATAATATAAAATAGAACTAGACTGATACCATAAACCTAATATTAATACAGAAATCATATGAGGGATATTTACCTAAGGTGATTTTTATCCCTCCCTACAACAGGCGTTTGCCATTTCGTATATTTGGTTATGCAGTTCAATTTATATTCTATTATTATATTTTATTATTATTGGTAGTATATTTGGGTTACATTTTATGATTTGCTAATGCCAAAAATTGCTCAAAGATATACAGACAAACTATATATACTTACCTACCCACCTACATAAAAATGTATACTGCAAAATGGCTAAAATCCGTAATTTCTTGAACTTACATCTAAAGGGTTTTCATGCTAAATATTTGTTTTCGAATTTTTGAAATATAATTTAAATAATACTTATAGATACTTACATCATGAATACATAATTATTGTTATTATTATTATATTATATTATATTCAATTTTCAAGTTTTTGAATAAATTAAAAATTATACAAAATTAAATCCAACTCAAAAATCTTTCCAATATTTTATGAGTTACAACAAAATATAGTAAATACTAAAATATCGTAATATTATTCTCTAATTAAATATTATCTATGTTAAATTACTTATATACGACATACCTACGTAGTAAAAACATTTTAAGCACGACTTCCCTTTAAATGGAAAAAACCACACACAATAAATATATGATAGTATACTACACACCTATATATTATGTGATTTTTTCTAAAAAAAAAAGAATAAAAAGTCACATATTCCAAAAAATAATAAAATTAATTAGTAAAACTACCCTATATTAAATTTTTTATAACGATTTTTATTTTTATTTAAAAAGAAGTTAATTTCGAAACTCATACAAGAATAGAATATTGTATATATTTATCTTTGAAAGTAGTATTTAATGTCACGTATTCCGTTAGATCATGTAAGTTTTGTAACTAAACTCTTCTATATATATATATATAGTATATATACAGCGTATACATAATATATGGATTAATAAAAACCTACTATATAATCATTCATTATTTACTTGATACTTTAGGTAATGAAAATCAATATTATATTTTATATTTACATATTTTATTGTCTCTTGATTATTTTATATTTATATAGTCTCACCTCTATATCCACCCGTAGATATTTTATAATATATTCTATGAAAACAAAATTAATTTGTATAATAGTATTGTTAAAATCAGCTAATAAATGTATGTTTAATATATTTTGTGATTTGGTAATATTATCTATCTAATAACATATTTATCAGACGTAATTTATAGTATTTTGGTTTAATAATATTATTTATAACTACAAGTAGAAATGAAGAAATGTTACTTTTTGGTTTGTCAAATACTTCAGGTTTGATCAAATTATGATAAGGGCTTTGCATTTTGAATATCGTTCAGCCATTCTATTTCGGGTATTTTTTGAAAATAGTATCGATCCAAATTTAAAACCCAAACATAAAAATATTAAATTGTAAAAACGAATTTTGTGAACACACAATATATTAACAATTATAGTAATCTGTTATATTTAATTTTTCAGGTGCAAATTCGTTTAATACGATCTCACCAAGTCAACGATTATTATTATTTAATGATAGTAAAAACACTATAGTATAAATCCGCGACTTTTTTTTACTTATACCCAAGCGATTATAAACAACGATACATTAAGGATATATTTTTCCCGTTCATTTGCAGGGAAACAAATATTCATAATAAATTCATTTTTTTGCGTGTGCTTTATTCCAAAATATTTTATTATACTTATAATTTTATAATATACTTAAAATGATAAACGATATGTATTTATGTGAAATTGTGAAATATAAATATGACCGATGTAATATTTGTTTTTATTTTTTTGACCAACAAAAATAATTAACTTCTTAAAAAATAATTAAAAAATCGTTTTCAGGTTGATCGTTTAAAACATATACGTATATATTATATATTATGTTGATGCCCAAAGCGCTCAATTAGTATTAATTATTTGATATTTATTATATATATATCTACCAATAAAACGTAATATTTGTCCAAGACACATTATGGTGCATATAATATGAATTATCATAATAAATATTAAATGTAATGCAAAAAAAAAACATTTTTTTCAGACTCAAATATATAAAAAATGTTGTCTAATTATATAATTTAAAATCATATTATACGACTCTATTAGGGAATTATAATAATACTAGAAAGTATATTTTGTGATTATCAGTGGCGGCTCGTGGGCTTTGAAAGTGGGAGGGAGATTAAAAATTATTCATTTTTGCATAGAACACAATAATAATTATGTATTTATGTACCAATATAAAAGGTATTTATTGAACCAAAATTAATACCATATAAAAAAACAAAAATATAAATACGTCGCACACAAAACGAAAATTACAAAATAATAAAACTTATACGTTTTATACTCGAAATTTAAGAGTCTATCTTTCGTTTCACTAAACAGGTTTTCCAAGTTGTTCTATTTCAATTTTCTGTTAATATGATACTGATTTTTTTATCTACTATATACCGACTATAATAATATAATAGAAGAATAAATTAATAAATAATAAAGAAATATAGAAATGGGCACGCGTCACGAACACACAGTAAATATACGTTAACTTATTACGTATTATTCCGTAGTCCACAAGCATATGTCGGGCGATTATTCGTATCGTTCGCTCGTCAACGTCGTCCCAGTGCCGAGCGCCGTTTGATCCGTCTTGATAATCGCGACGATGTATAATAGGTATCTATTTCAGCCGCGCTATTGCCAACATATATTTTTAAACTTCCATCACTTCGTAGTGTTTTCATAACAATGGAAAACAAATTTTTACTTTCGATAATAATATTTTGAAAATGCGTTACAATATAAATATAAATAATAATTGTTAATTTTTAAATCGATATCTAACTTGTTAATAAGTAATATTTGTGACAAATTTAGAGGAGGAGGGGCGATCGCTCCACTGGACTGATTATTATTTATTTTTAAAAAGCCCAGCTGAGTTTGTTTTTTAAAAATCAAACGGACCACTCCAGCGCAAAGAGGAAAATATAGGGGATAACGTCGATAAGAATGTATCGAATTAATTTAAGATACACCAATTTTTAGTGATCGTCAAGCCAATTTAATTATCTTATTATGACATCCATATCGCTTAAGCTAATTGTTTATATATATAGTTGTAAAATATCAATGTTTCATTGTTGCGATGACAATATATTAAGGATTTATTTTAAAAATGAATTGGATGACAAACATTCGTCTCGGCAAATTAAAGTAGAGGATAACAAAGTAAAATAGTATTTTTATCAAATATTTACAACAATTAACAGTCATTTTTAGTTAATTTTAGATTCTGAACGAAGCGAGGCAATAATATAGTAGTTTTACAATGATGTTTATTTTAATTTTTTTTTCTGTAAACAACTTTTTGACATGCAGAAATCATAATTCAATTGATACACGTTTATTCATTTTCTTGTAATAAATTTACACAAAAATATACTTTAAGGACATAATTTTTAGGCTTTTCAATTTTTGCAATAATTACCTACTGTAAGGAAAAACTACAAAAAACAAATCATTTTCTCGTAATTCCGAGAAAAAAAATGTTTCTACTGTTTATAAAATCTATAAAGTTTTCATAAATAATAGTAGTAACAGTATTTTACCATTATATTATGTACACCATAAACTGTTCAAAAATGTTAAACAATATATTTTATCATTGCTTTCAAATTCAATATAACCATAAACCTACAGTGGATATATTTTTATACTATGGGATTCTTTTACTACTACCACACCACTATATCCGACGAACAAAGTGCTTCCTGTACCCTCATATTGGCCAAGTTTTTTTTTTAAATTATTACTTTATAAGAATATTTACATCACTTAAATGTAACTCCATTAATGTGGTATTAACATTTTTGCCATATGACAAAATATACAACATCAATTTAGGCATTAAATACAATCATTTTTCGTGTATCTGTACTTGAAAACACATTTTATAAAAATGAACCCATATTTTCGTTTAAATTTCGGCTGATCTTATCATTTCTATAAACTAGCTTTATTGTCCAATACTTTTGGACTTACACTCAAGAGAACGAAACGTGCTATTTTAAACTTCTCCGATTTAGATTATTCTGATGGGAGAAAGATATATTATTCTCTGAAACTTTTACTTATCGTAAATCGTTGACAAATTTGAAGAACGGAACGATGAGTGCGCATGCGCAAATAACGACTTTAAGTGCGTCGAATTAATTGTGCGCCGACTATAAATTCGAGTTTATCGTCAATGTTAAGTTTGGCGAATAATTATTTTGTTTTCACAACAAAGTTCAACATAATAAAACCTTGTCCGAAACGAGCTGTATACAAGTGTAATTAATGTATAAATAACCTATTTTCCCTCGTAGTATACAGGGTGATTTTTTTAACGTGGGCGTCTCATTAACTAGGTCAATTTCAATCGGTTTTATATTTTACAAAGGAAATTTTTGTTTTTAACATCATATTCTGACACAGAAAATTGTTGTGAACACTTTGATATGGAAATCGAGTATTGATCGAATAGTGTACCTATAACATGTTATTTGTTAGCAGTGTAGTAGAGAAACTAAGGATAATATTATTTTAGTCGCCTGCTTTACTCCATAGTCCTCAATACTTTTAACACAAACATAAATGTAAACTACAAATATTAAATATTGGATTTGTATACATTCAATTGTTCAGAATCGTGCTCTGCATTGAAATTATAAAGTTAAAAAAATATGTTTATTTCTATTGAAAAAAAATTAAAACATCGATGAGATAAAAAAAAAAGTATATCTTATTAAATTTATATAAAATACAAAAATGGTATAATAAAATGAAATTAGTTCGCTCTGTATATTATTGTTCGTATAATATTATGATAAACTGCACCACTGTACATTTGGACGCAAGCTTGTATATTAATAAAAAAAAATAATATATGAGTTTTGATTGTAATCGATGTGTATTTTGATATCAAAATGATTAACAACAGTAGCCCTACGTAAGAAATGTCTAAATGAAATGATTTGCAGGCTTATTTTAATCTCCATAAAAATCAAAATATAGGTACACTCGTTATCCAAAACACAAAATTCTTCCCTCTGATATACTCTAAACATGAACATTAAAATAATGTTGATATTGCGAGTGCTTAATTAGATATCATTAAAATTAGATTATAAAACTATGATAAAATATAAATTGGAAAAATAAATAAATAAACAAAAATTATGTTATTTTTATTTACGTATTTTACACTTATATATGCAAATAATATTCAAATATCAAAGTACAGTTTAGTAATCTGATTAGTTTAGTGTATCACAAATAAATTTAAATTATGTGAGTATGTGAAAAATTCAATAAACCGATAATAGTATATTCATAATCACTATGCCGTCTATACCTAATAAATGATAATAATGGGTATCTAGATAGGTATATTTAATATAATATAAATTTTAATAGATTACAACATGAGATGTAGTTTATATAGCATATATTATGACTATATTCATGCATCTGAAAATATAACTAAGTACCTACATATGCGTAAGTTTCGCACGAACAAAAAAAAAAAGGTCTGAAAAGAGGTTGAAAAGGGTCTCTGCCAATTTGTGTCATTGTATACCCTTTTAAATAACCAATCTGTGTCCCTAAAGTATATTTTATAAAAGTTGTCATTATTTTTAGAATAAAATGAAAATTGAACTAAGGACCTGTATTTCAAGTTTTAACTTAGATTTTAACAATACCAGATATAGTTGAAATTTGTTAAGTAGGTATACAATATATACCTACATCATATATTCAATCTATATACGTGCGTTTAAAAATTATTAATTTAATGAATTAATATAAAAAAAATCAAAATAAACCTGCCTTATATGCCAACATTTATTATAAGAAAAAATGATTATTGTAAGTCACCTACTAACAAAAAAAAAAAAAATTATATATGTATATAATACATAGGTACTAATATTAATAAACTGGAGATACCTATCTATATAGGTATATTTAGTTGTAAATATCAAAAATCGTTTTATAAATTAAAAATGTCTATTAAGATAAAAATTATAAATAGTTACAAAATGTTATAGGTATTTTATAATGTAAATAGTTTTCTTATAAATATTTAATATTTTTATATAGGTACATTTATAATTATCTTATTTTGAGATCAGAGTATTTTACAATCTATATACAGTAATGTATATAGGTAAACTCTATTTCACTAATAAATTTACACACGTACAAAACCATATCAACTTCCATGCCATATGAAAGAAGAATAAATTCGAATAGCGTTATAGTGCGTCTAAAAAAAAAAAAAATTAATACAACGAGTAAGTAGGTATACATAGGTACCTAAATAAGGCTTAAAAATAAGTTTTAAAAACATTTATTTACTTGTAAACGTATTTAGTCTGAAATCTTTGAAAAGCTCATTTTTATTCGCAGATTTTCAATCCACTATTACGACACGTGTTAAAATATATCGATTCGTTAGCGAAATATAATTAATTTTGTACGATAGTTTTAAAAATACCAGCAATACCTTTATATATATAGGTACCGACGAAAACGGGATTATTGCGTTTTTATATGAAACGACGACCACACAAAACGTGAAAAACTTTGTCTGGCCAACTATATAGGTACCTACTGGCTGAAATAAGCCCGTGAGTAGTGTATGGTGGAAATATAGGTAATATATAGTCAGTACTGCAAAAGGCAATTTTCATAACGACGACGACGACGTGTTTCGAAAGCCTTAAAAAAAAAAAAAAAAAACACGTCGTTTCGGTGACGACCGCACGGTATACGGAAGGTATACAACAACCTAAGTACACATTTCTGACCGTACGGACACGCACGCGTGGACGCGCGTAATAGTATAAAATAATATAGGTATACAGAGCGTTCAGAAATGCACGTCTCGAAAACTTTATAGGTAGTGATGTTACGAAACCAGATTTTGGAGGTCGAACCGAACCCGAACCGAACTTTTTAAAACTTTAACGAACCCGAACCGAACCGAACTTCCAATTTTTTATTCGAACCCGAACCGAACTTCATAAAAAAAAAACAATACAATAATATAAATTACCATTTTTTATTAATTATGTATATTCGCATAAATATGTATTAAGTAGGTGCCTCTTAAACATAATTTTAAGTCTAAGTAAAAAAGGATTCCACATTTTTCCATTTCTTTTTATCGTTTTTCGACAAATTAGTTTCAAATTTTTTTTTCCTAGGTTCGATATTCGAACTGAACTATTTTGTGTTTAGTTCGGTTCGAATATTTCCAATTTTGAGTTCGATTTTCGAACCGAACCGAACACTCCGGGTTCGGTTCGGTTCGGTTCGAAAATCGAACAGTTCGTAACATCACTAGTTATAGGGAATACGTATAAGGCCGCACCTACATTGGATCCGTATTTCTCCCGATCCGATCTGATCCGATCCGATCCGTCGTCCGACAATCGGAATCCGACGACGTCCGTCGTGATCTGTTTAACTGCAGTCTGAATAGGAAGCTATTACGGTGAACATGAGTGATTCGGAAGATGATTTTTAGTGCTGTTTTTTGATGGAAAACAACGTTCTCCCAAAGAGACGTAGACCAAAGACATGGGTCTCAATGAGTTTAATTTAGATCGATCCAAAGGATAATTTTCTACAGCTTGCGTACCTATGCGGAATTACCCTGATAAATTCAGAGAATACCACCGCGTATGAATATTGAAACATTAAGAATTCTTTATCGATTTGTGCCGTCATTTTTATATAAACTTGAAACTATTTGTTAACGACGCGTCGGAGTTGAATCGTCGGACTGGAAACAAACACGTTTGATCGGACGACGCCCGATCGGATCGGATCGGGAGTCGCCGGATCGGAAGTTCCGTTACCATTGTAGGCACTCACGTTACAATCTAGACGTTTGTTTTTTTCTCCGGCGTCGTCCGACCGTCGGACGACGCCCGATCGGATCGGATCGGGAGAAATACGGATCCAATGTAGGTGCGGCCTAAGAAATCATATTATGATCGTGTTTGATCGTTTAAGATCGCCCTGTACATACGTGCTGCAGGTATTTTTATCCCGAACATTATATTTACGGTTCCGTATATTTTTGTGTGTGCACGGCCATTGCACCGGAGAGAAATATACATATTGCTATTATCATTTTGTAAAGGACACGTGCGCGAAGGATTACACCGCGTCGCGCACATTCAAATCGCACGGGCTTTGGCGTTCTCCCTCCCCCCCGTGCCCTCCCCGCCCAACCGTGCAAGACTCCTGCAATCGGGCGATAAGAAAACGCGCCGCCGCCGTGTCCCTCCCTCGGGCAGACGACTTGCGACCATATATCAAGACCCCGAAGCCGTTTTATTTATGCCGCTCTCTCTATGTATACCCGTCTCTCTGACGCTCTCGACTAGCTATATAGCCCACCGCCGGCTTTTTTTTATATCACTGCGCCAGAGGATTTCCACCGGCGAAAAGACCGTATATATATATATATGTATTATTACGTCATATATACGCGCGAAACTAGCACGGACGTTATCGCCGGACTCGCCCGGGCCCGGGCTTATACGGAATATACGCGTAAAGTTTCGCGGCGTTATTTTTACCTACATACATGTATGGAGAAAAAGTTTTACTCGGCGACGTGCGTTTATTTTTACACAAATCGGATTGTATTATACGATAGTTTATATATATATAGGTAGGTATACATATACGTATGCGAATATATCGAGAACTTTCGCCGAGATAGTCAAAGGATACGCGGGCGGAAAGACGGTCGGGTGTATGTATGTGCACGGGAAAGAGGAAGATAGACCATTGAAAATATTGTTAAGTGATTCGGAAAATAAAGGAGAGAGAAAAAAAAAAGGGTCAGATCCTCGCCCCCCCCCCCTCTAAAGACACGAGGTATGTGTATAGAAAGAACCGTCGACGATGGATGCTGCTCGCCGGGCTTTCATACGCGCGCCGCGATGATGTTCCTTCGTCGGCGGCTATTTGGTATTCCCGTAGCATCTGGCGAAATATATAAAAAGGAAAACGGAAGGAAGGACGAGAGTGTATAAGTGAGGCGGTGGACATGGTGAGTGAGAGAGAGAATTGAAAATAGTCGATCGAACCTCCGACTGCGTTCGCCGTTTTAATGCAAAATATATTTTATTGAAAAATGCTTTTTTTTCATCATTCCCTCGGTCCCTTTTCGGCGAGTCGTAGGAAAGCAGTTAGATTATTCAAATTAATTTTGCACAGCCCTCGGGGTCTCCGCGGAACGATTAATACGCTCAGACGGCGGCCGAAAATGAAATTCCAAGAGAACGAGAAGTATATTATATTATGTATATATATATATATATATATACCTATATATATATATATATATATATAATAATAATATATACGCGTATATAATATTGTCGTCGGTAGAATGATTATCCCTTTTTGGAAAATTCGGAGAAAATTGTATTTCGAGGGGACAAATCGCGGTGATAATAGAGGAATGTGGTAACAAAACCTATAACACACCCGCGTACATGGCATTTCGAATGGATTAGACAAACCTAAAATATGATTATAATATATATAAGCAAGCACGATTGTCAACCGTCAATTTTGATGCACTGTTATGCTGATATAATTATATACACGGGTGCCATTTGAAAGGAGAGTCGCAATTGGAAAATTAACTAAGATATTTATTTATTTATTTTTTTTTTTTTTTTGTAAAATATTATGAAACTATCAGTCAAACCAATCATTTCAATTCACTTTTTGATAAATATCCTTTTCCATATTTATTTATATATAGGCGCCTACAACAGGTAACAGTTGTACTTGTTAAAAGAAAACTTTTAAAAACTAAACCACGATAAAAGTGTATAAAATACTTTCAAATATTTACTATGTGATCGCATTACGTCGACTTCTGTCCAATTTCCCAACCAGAATCTAGGTCTGTTTATTAATGGTATACCGCGGAAAATATTGAGTACCCGGTATTTCCTTGCTACTTTTGAGTGAAAAGTGACTAAAATATCACGTTTATATGAAAATATATTTGTCTAAATTATAATGTCAGTGAATATTGTAATTGATATTTTTAATTTGTTCTCAATTACCCATCTTTATAAATTCTCCTATTATATTATTATATTATACACCTATTTATTATTCCTGTAACCGAAATAATGGTAATATTAGCACAGTAAACTTACTGTTTACAGTTCACTATTAATAAATTAAAATTTATTAAAATATAGGTAAACTCGTATATGCACCTAATGATATATAATTATTATGCAATTTTAAACAATAAACTAGTAGTGACTAACAAAACTTTTAAGAATAGTTCATTCAATAATTGTCATTACTTAATATATTTTATATAATATTATACAAAAAACTAATTATTTTAATATAATATGTATACAGGTATACAATATTCATACGAGTAATTGAATAGGTACACATTCACATAGTATAGACGTCCATGGATATAATATTTAATAAAAAATAACGTGCATGATTGCACCAATTCTTAAACTGGGTAAAAATATTAAACTAAAAGTTTAACTGTAAATCATAAAAGTACCTATATATAATTTATATATGTGTGAAAGTTTATAGAAAAAGTGAAAAAAAAACAAGGATAAAGTTATTACTATTTCGAAAATTTGCTAAAGTACAACTTACTTAAGATAGTAAATAATAGAAGTTTTCAAATAATTTTATTTTTCTTAAGTTTTGTAAATAATATTTAGTTAACTTAATTGTTTAAATTTTGCCGATACATTTATTATAATACAGCGGTAAATTATGTGTACTCGACAATAATATAGGTACTTAAATTATTTAACTATAGTAAATATTAAGACTTTTGGAAACTGGGAGATCCAGTCTTCCGTCGTTTGCATATGTCTCGAAGCCATTAAAATCAAATTAAATATAGTCTAATGTGGTATATTATATATACGTAACTACTATTTTAAACATAAAATATATTTATTTGATTTTTTGATTCTTCGATCCACCATCTCCTATTCGTCAGGCCCTGAAACTTACCGATTTGTATCCTTTTTAGGACAAATGTTTAGAAAAATGTTGAGTAGAAGAGTCGTGTATAACCAACAAAATATCACATACGTAAACAAAACATGACGATTAATAAGTATGGTGTAAATATGTAATACGAAATACGTAAAAGAGAATAAAGAGTATAAATAAACAAAAGAAACATTTTCGTCGATAAATTTTTACCCGTTCTTTTGCCAATAATAAGTAGACTATATTAAATAGTATAGACATATATTAGTCTATATATCTATAATACATCTGAATTGGTACTCCGTAAGGAATTATGAGATATTTCTGTACATATACATAATATATTGAATGTAAATAATGTATAAAAATTATAAAACGTTCGATTGTAACTTAAATATTTACAAGGAAATAGAAACCATCACCGCCTTACATAATATATAATTATACACTATGCATTGGGCCACTATGGAAGTCAATAGAAGAACACTTCATAAAATGAGTTATCAGAAATAAAAACCTACAGTGTAACATAAATTAATATAATAATATGTTAGTATATACTATATAATATGTATAGGATGTCCTATAATTAATAATTTAAATATCCAAATTATTTTCTTATAATAAAAGTTAAAACCATTATATTTGAATCAAAAATTTAAAATGTTTTACATTAGCAAAGTGCACAATTCACAGTATAACTTAGAACACAATATGTCCTTAAGAGGACGTGCAAAGACGCAAGAATTTTGTGTAGGCATATTTCTTTTAACAAATATCGCAATTACACAACAAAAAAAAAAGTGGATTTTCATTTTTCTTAAAATTTCTTAAAAATTGCCTATATAAGACCCCTTAAAAATTGGATGTATGAAGTCCTCTTTTAACCAAATATTAAATGACCTTTCCACAGAGTATTGTTGCTCAATGTCTATCTTTTGAGATCGGCAATTATTGTTCATAGTTTGTTCGTGTATAGACTGAATTTCACGAACAATCAAAGAATAAATTGAAAATTGTAACAAATTATGAAATTATAGTTGACCATATACTGATATTCTAGTCACCATTCAGTCATGAGAAGTAACAAGAATATTTAGTTCCTTCACGTTTTATGTGATAGGTTACATATTCAAATGGAAACAATTATCAGATAGTATTCCATAATCACTATGAAAAGGATTCTACACCAGGGATGCACGATTAAGCCGATTAAATGATTATATAAATTATTTTTTAAAAAATTTTAAAAATCGATTATTCGATTATTCAATTAATTTCGATTAATCGATTAATCAGTAATCGATATTTCAATTAATCTGATCTAAAATTAATTATTTAATAAAACAAGATTATAATATTTGTAACAATAAACAAATATTGATAGTGTTTTGGCACGATAAAATAATGTAACAAATTATTAAATTTATCAAAAACAAGTAACTACAATAACCGCACACATACTGTATTCAAATTCTTGGTGAAATATTATGAAGTCTTAATTTATTCAATTCAGAGTCTGACTCTCTCGCTCAATTTTTATAATCTTTTAAGGTTTTATGCATAAAATGAGTATAATATACTGTATATATATTATAAGTTTGTGGTATGACTAGGGCTGTACGATTATGAAATTTCATAACCGATAATCCATTATAAGTTGCATTTCGATTATCAACAAATGATCGTAATAATCGATCAATTAAATAATCGAAAAATTTTAATCCATTCAATAATTGTAAAAATCGTAAAAAAATTCTATCTGCAATGAACTATTCGATAATAATAATATGATATTATACAATAATATCATATTATGATGGTGTGTCGAATTTCAAATCACAAGTAAATACATACCAAAAATTAAACTTTTTGAAAAGAAATTTTCTGATGATAGAAAACATTAGTAGACACTATATAGACATATAAATTGAAATAAACATGAGATTATGTGATTATTAACGAATATTCGAAAATTGGCGATTATTCGATTATTGACGATTATTAGATTATTGGTTTTTTTGATGATTATTGGTATCGATTATTCGATTATTTTAAAAATGTCAAAATTAATGGATTAATCATATAATTTCCCAGCCTTAGGTATGACCACAGAATATAACAAAAGCTGGAGTCCGTTTATACTGATTATGAGATAATAAAAAAACGATATAAGTATCATAATTATTAACCTAACCTATATAAACTTAAATTTATTTGATTGAAATTCCAGGTTGTAGCTGTATGTGGACAATTTGTTATACCTTTTACATCATATCAATAGAGAGATATATAATATAGGCATCCCGAAAATTAAATAATCGATTGTTTGAATTAATAATTGCAGTCTTATTTTACACATTATGATTTCTCTAGTTTCTTTTAAAGAGATTACATATAAATTTTAAGAAAATTTTAAATTAAGTAACGATTTGATAATATATAATATATAATAAATCGAATACAATGTTTACTGTGAATAAATACTCTTATATATCTTATAAGTTATTGTTTTACAAAATTGATTTAAAACAAATACATTAATTTATATACTTACTTTGTGCATCACAACTTCCACAAGGTCAATATGAGAAATTCATCCTTCATTTATAGATTCTTAATAGTTATTGAAAAACGTTCAGTAATAGATGGAAGTAGGGATGCGCGATTAAATTGATTATTCATAACCAATTTGAAAAATCGATTAATCAAATACAATTGCAAGAGAAAAAACAAATTTATGAAAAATAAAATTCATTTTTGCATACCAAAATCAGTTTTTATAATCATTTTATAATATTATTAAATTAGTTAATACGTAAACTACTACTAATTATTCAATTAATCGGAAATTCAAGTAATCGATATAATCGATAATCAATTATGTCAATTAAAAATCGCACAGTCCTAGAAGGAAGTATTTGCTCATAGGTTGTCAATAGAGATGGGAGAAATTCGTACATCAGCAAGGGTTAGAGCTGGGAGAGCTTTTTTTTCAAATTAGCGATTATTTATTTATTTATTTATTTATTTTTTTTTTACTGGAATTAATTGATTATTCAAAATCATCTGGGTGAGTCGACGATTATTAATCGAATAAATAATCGAGTATTCAAATAATCGATTAATTGATTAATCACATAATTTAATAATCGATCAATCGAATCATAATTTTATTGGTTGATCAATTGATTGAATTTTTGGATAATTGATGTATTATATTTATATAGAATACTAAAAATCTATTAAATCGTCAATTTATTATTATAAATGTAATTACTAGCTAGGATACTGGTAGTGAATACTCATATATTTAATTTGAAAGCAATGATAAAACATTGCATTCAAGCTTTATACTACAAGCTTCATTTTATGCTTCCTTTACGCTTAAAGAAATTACTGTAACAATAGAAAAATGTTTAAAATACCAACTAAAGAACTAATTTGTTATCGTTAAAATATAAATTCTAAAACTCCTATTCGACAACCACAGGTTAAAAAGTTGCTCAAAGAAAAATAAAAATAAACACCATTGTAAAATCAATATCTTCTTCGTTCCACTCATTATCTAAAAATGTAAACGTTTTACCATATCGAATGTAAAAAATGTAAAAACATGTATAAAAACACGATATTGACATTAGAGATAACTATCTAAATATAACATCGAAAACATTGTCTTTTTTTAGATGCAAAAAGTTATCTTAGTGTATGGTTATTCTATCCTTCACAATTCATGGTACACAAGATCGATAGTCTAGCGGCCTCTATTTGTACACATATATGTACTTTCTTGAAAATTTTTTTTTTTTTAATTTTGAATAAATTACGAATTTATTATGACGTCACATTGTAATCTCAGGATCTTTATGGAAATACTGTATATACTTTAAGTAATTTAATCGAAAAATATAACTCGCACGAGGTAAAAAATATAAATTTACTTGTAACAGTATATTATGTACATCGCGTATATATAGGTGTAGCCGGCGGCAGAACAGTCACTAAAATACACGGTTTTACGACGAAAATTACAAAATAAAGAAAGAACATGAGCGTGGGTCTCTTTACAGATTACCGAGTATATATATATAATATATATGTATGTATGTATGTAGGTATATAATACTACCTATATATATATATATTATGTACCCGTATGTACATTACCAGTTACCACAACGTATATACCTGAGAGAAAGATAATGAGATACGATGGTACGAGTCTCCAGAGATCTATATTATGATATACGACATGTGCGTGGCCAATAATTTTCTGATTAATGAAATCGCTAAAAAAAAAAAAAAAAAAAAAAAAAAAAAACGATTCGCGTATAGACGGCAAAACTGTGGTGAAACGACGCAAAATTATACGCATAATTGAAAATTGTTCATCCGGCGCACTTTGTAAGATATACCTCTATTATATTATTATTATTATTATATGAGTATACGGTATATGTGAAGTAGTAAGCGAATATGCGTATACTTTCGATATGCCGTATAATATTCCGGAGAGAATTCTCAAAACTAACCTAATTTGATTTACGCTAAAACATTAAGATAGTAATAAAATTTGACACATTCGACTTTCGAGACATAAAGAGTATAAATAGTGCGTGTGTCAAAATTACCCCTTCACTACATCATTCAAATTCATTCCGACGCATACTGTAAGTCGAAATTCTCAATTTATAAATAATTATACGAGTATAAAAAGTTAACTCGTGGAATTTTGTGCTCAATTCTGACGGATTTTCTATATGTGTACATCTAATCCCCTGTCCTCCGACCTGGGGGTATTTTATCGTGGATGTTTTAACGTGTCATATCACGTGACAGTGGATAAATTGGCAAAAGCCGTTTTACAATTCGTAAATTTATGGTTGGAGTTAAGTACGAAATTAGAATAAAATGTTTTATGGCTGTTTTACGATTTGGCGACGGATTAATATACCGTTGTATAATAACAACACATACTATACGGTTACTGTCAACACTTCGGAGTGTCAACATAATAAGTATATGTATCAGAAGTTGCGTTGTATCGCGATGAAAGTTTTACGATTTAAATTAATAAACTCGTTATCTTATACGTATATGCATACGGGCCGTCATGAAATTACGAAAATTTACGGAAAGTGTACATTTTGGGCGTCAAAGAACCGAAGGATTTTCAGGACTATTATTATATATTATATAAAACATATACCTATGTAACCGAATGCAATAATATTGGTTTATATATCGCATTCCTGACAAATAATTTCCGATTGACCGTAATCGTGGAGAATCTTTCATGATTGAGAGGGGCACATACATAATTTTGTTAAACATTTTTCTTCGTGTGGAGTTGAATTCCTCTCCTTTTATTACGTGCCGTAAAAAATAGTGCAAACTACAAATTAATTATATTTTTAAGTTTCATAATAGAATTTACATAATAACAGAAATGTAAAAATAATTTTAAAATTAAAATCATTCAATATTTGTAAATTTTTAGTTCATACAATTTCAAAACCATTTCAAAATATTATTGTTACTGAAATTATTATCATTATTTATATGGGAAATGTCCGGTCATCGTAGACGGTCCAATTTTTCTTTGACCGTAATAATAAATGTTTTTGCTTACGCAAATATCATCTATTATAAGAATGTTCCATATATGTGAACCACAAATATACAATCTATTTTAAAAGTTTATTTTTAAAATTTTTCATTATGTGTGAATTATTATATTATTCTTATATTATGTTAATTTAAAAACGAAATAAACATACAAACAAATTTAGTTATAAGTAAATAGTTTTATTTTTTTCAAACTTTAAATTATATTTTTTTATTAAAAATCTATAAAATATCTTTTTAATTAACATAATATGATAACAAATAATAAAATAATAAAAAGTGTTATAAATAAGCTGTTAAAATGAATTTTTTTATTTGCTGTTCACGTTGCCCGATATTCTACATATTACCCGTAACATATATTTATTATACTATTTTATAGTATCTAATGGTTATTTATAATTTTTGCACACGACAAATCCTTATTTTTGTTAGTTGAAAATTATAATTAATCGGATGATTTAATATTAAGGGTAGGTATTCCATTTTTTCCCTCACCCCGTGCCAACAATTAATGCAAATTATTGTGATTCAAATTCAATTTTAACGAAAAGAGCAAAATTCAACTGTATTCGTACATAATATATTTCAAACGTTCGATCACTTTGATTTCCATTTATACATAATGACACTTTATAAAATATTTATCTAAGTGCTTTTAGGGGCAGGCAACGCTTATATTAAATTTAGTGCGCTGTTAAATAAATGTAGTTCAACGTAATCGTTACAGGCGGGCGTTTATTTATGTGCATTCATTTTGATCGAATTGTTCTACTAAAATTCGACAATTCGTACCGTCGTGGTTATGCTAATATAATAATAATAATCTTACAAATATTATAATAATTTATGTGTCGAGTCTGTAAGTTTCTATGTTGTATAATATGATTTATTAACATAATATATTATGTATTTCATACATAAGGATCTATAAGGATATTTAAGGATCCTACATAATATTATAGTAAATTCCGCCGAAACACTGTAGTCACTATATGATTTATGAAAAACTATTTATATAGGTATTATAAACATGGTATGGTTTAAAAAAATGTTTTGAAATATAAGTATTATTCAAGTTTTCACACTACCAATATATAATATACTATATACAATATATAATATATATATATATATATATATATATATATGTAGATAGGTATATTTTTTTCGAATAAAATACATATAACCGCCAATTTAAGTTTAAAAATATATCAACTTCTATGCGGAGATTTTTTTTTTTCGGAATCAACTTTTTATTAAATTTAAATCACTTGTGCACACTGCACATTTACAAACTTCATATGTATATAGAAATTTTGGAATAATTTTTTTTAGAAAAATACTTCACCATTTTATAGATTTGTCCATTTATTGATATTTCAATTTGACAACTCGAGTCAGTTTTAATATATTTGTATTTTATACAGTGGCGGCTTGCAAGTAAATTCATTGGGGAGACTAACAATTTAATATAAAAAATGACAAAAAAAAAAAACATTTTTATTTTATTAATAATTGTTATAGCTATTTAATTATAAGGTAAGATAATTTATATTTTTTATATACTAAATCAATTCTTCTTTCTTTTTTCCCAGCAAAATCATGAATAATACTTTCCACAAATTTTGGGTTCTTTGTCATAACGCCCATTAATTTTTTTTCAATCGCCAAAGATGATACATTTGTAAGTCACTCGTTTTTCATTGTATAAATAAATAATAAATAATAATAATAATATTTTATTACGCAATACGCTGTATTATTACTACCTAACGGACGCGCACCACGCTGCTTATTTTCGTGTTACAAAAAAATACGCGATGACCGCGACACGAACGGCAGAAACTTTGAAAGAGTCTAGTCTCAATATACCGTATAACATCAACACAATTTACCCCCATTCTCCGCCATGTAATGCATACGAAATGTGTATACACAAAGAGTCTCTTAAACGGCAGACTCCGAACTAGCAACCATCATCGTTATCGATATTTTTCGCCCGTAATATTATTAAATAACACCCGTCTTCTTACTATTTATGGAAAAATATAATACTCAATAATATATTATCAATATTAATATCGAAAATAATAATAATCGTTTTCAAAATAGATAAAAATATTAAATTATAATATAATATTTCATATTTAACCATTTTATGGTGTTAGGTACTGTTTTTTTTTTTTTTTTTGTGAGGAGTCGCAGTCTCAAAGACTCCCCTGACGAGCCGCCACTAATTTTGTACAATTTTACTATATTTTAATAAATGTAACAAATCGGAGAGTTAAAAATACACTTATTAACATTTAAAGATCAGAAATTTGGAATAGTGCAGGTGCCTGGAGAGTATGTATTTAGAGGGTAGATATGTAGTTATAAAATATCTTAAATTATATATATATATATATACATATAATTAAGTTAAAAATATAGTACCTATTCTAATAAAAATGTGAAAGTCTACATTTCATGAGATAAAAAATTGCGAATGAAAAAAATATACAGTATTAGACAATTATTTCAATATATAATTATAAACAATTAAACTTGACTGAATTATACTTTTTTTTTTTAGAAACTTAATGTAATGTAATCACTGTGTTTGACACATTGCAAATATAATTTGTACAATTATTTAGACAGATTTACTATGGTTTAATTCCTATTTCCTACTACTATTATATGTATACAATGGCGAGGGTGGTCGTTAGTTATAGGTGAAAAAAAGATTAATATATTTGTCACCTGACCTCTCCCCTTCCCATTTTATTGAGTACTATAAGAAAATAATTTGGGTGATATTTGGTAATATAACTCATCCCCTTTACGTGCCCCAAAAAGGTTGAACATTTTCAAAGCGTTAGATCATAGCATAAAAATGTATAGAACCTAAATTATAGAAATTAATATTGTTTACAAATAATGTATTTACAAAATTTATTGTAAAATGTCTTTTAAATAATAAATAAAATTCAAAATATTGAATTTTTTTGCAAAATGGATTTTTTACGGTTATTCAAATATATAGGTATGACAAAGAGTTGGATCTACAATAAAATATCTTGTTTTAAAAAAGTCAATAAATTATTATATTTTATTAATTTAATGAAAAAAACAGAGAAAATGAAATTAATGAAAGCCTAAACGACTTATTTGAATTCGTGTATGCTGACGCATTGAAATTTATCAAAGTCAATAAAGACCTGGAGTTTTTAATTGCCCAAAAGAAAAAAGAACGACCGTTGTGTATACGTGTATACTATGAATAGATATGAAACGAACTATAGCAGATAGAAATAAGGCAGCTCAAGACGAGAAAATGGCACAAAATAGAGAAAAACACCGTATAGAAATTTTTAATTCAGGTAATTAATTATTATTTTAATATTAACTTAATACTGTTGGGACAGAAAATGAGAAGACTAAAAACCACAAGACTAATTGCAGTTTTAATTCATAGTCATGGTAATTTTATTCATGTATACCTAATACAATTGGCACGTTATTATAATTTTAAATATACACACTAGTCTAGTCGTATATTACGTAACTTATCACGAATCTCTTATCAGCCGCCACATACTCTTGTCCTCGTACATCTAAAATACATTAATGCATTTATAATATATATAAAATATTATACACGTATAAATAATATATAAAAATATTAATATAAATAAAGAACACTATCAATTTAATTAATATTGCTTTAATAATATAATTTAATAAACCATTATTGTTAACATATTTTAGTACACGATTTCGAACTTCATTTATCATCTAAATCTCAAAATGATAGTGACAATAGTGACGTTATAATGGATACACCAAACCATTTTATACCTAGTACAATACATTGAATAGTAATTAAGATAATGTTTTAACTAACCCCAGACCTTTGAAGGCCAAAAGAGCCAAAAGAGAAATTATATCTCATCGACTGGTCGCGCGACGTTTAATAAGTAGATATAAGATTAGTGGTAGGGACTGTGTTCACTTATTATCTTCATTTTTTGACTTCATTTGTTTAGATTCTTGTGATTATATTATAAATTGTACTTCTATTAAATTAGCTCGAGGGAAATTTCGTCAACAAATTGTAGAAGGCGTGAGGTCTATCAATCTAAAATACGTAGTACTTCATCGTGATTCTAATATACTTAAAAATAGGTACCTACTTCCAGGCATAATAGGAAAGACGAAAATCCATTGACTATTAGTAATAAACTCCTAATGTGGAACAATTATTAGGAATTCTAGCACTTACATCAAGTAAAGGTTATGATATATTTTCAGGTGTTTATAATATTCTGCAAAAATGGTCATTATTAGACAAAATTGAAGCTTTTATTTCAACACAACAGCTAGTAACACAAGTACTTTTAATGAGGCCTGTCATCTTCTTGAAAAAAAAGTAGAGTCGCGATATTTTCTATTTGCCTTGTAGGCATCACGTTTATGAAATAGTTTTATCAGGTGTGTTTATTGAAGTACAAATTAGCTAAAAATTCTAGGCCAAATTTACAATTATTTAAAAAAATTTCGTAATAAATGGAAAAGTATCGATCAAAATAAGTTTTCAGCAGGGGTTACAGATGAAAGTGTTGAGATATATATATATATTGAAAGATGTAGTCGATGAAATAGTAATATATGCAAAAATAAAATAAATACAGATATAACACGAGATGACTACAAAAAGTTTCTTGAACTAATAATAATATATTTAGGTGGTATTCCCTAAGGAGGATTACATTTTAAAGCACCTGGTGCATTTCATTTGGCTCGCTGGATAACCAAAGTATTGTACCTATTGCTTAAAAATATTTTTATTTAGAAAGCAATTTAAAATAAATCCACGAAAAGAGAAAGCATTAGAAAAATTTGTTGTTTTATAATCAAATATGTTATGCGGAAAATTAGCTTTTAAGTTCAAATACAATTTGAACAGCTTTTATATTTTATACAGCTCCTATAAATTACATTAAAAGTTGATGTCTCACAAAAATGATCATCTTATACCGTTACTAAATTTCACAAAAAACATTTTATTTTATTGTATTATTATAATATTAAACAAAATGAGGGGGGGGGGTTCAGGTGTCAAAAATTCAAAAGTTCAAAAATAAGGACCATCATCCTAAGTCACCATATATGATAGTCAAAAATAAAGGTTTTTTGTAAGCTGATGAACTTGAGCTTTAACAATTATATCATTTTATTATTATAAACAAAACATGCCACTGCTATGCAGGTATACTTAATTTCGCATATAAAAACGTGGCGTTTCCACTTCTTAACAGCTATAGGTGTTTTCCCGGGATTCCCCGTTAAGTTACACACGTCAATACATACAGTGGAGTACTAATGAACGACGACTTGAACTGCATGATATAAATGTATTAAAACACAAGTTAACTCGTATACATTTATTAACTTAATTTACACTGCAGTAATGTAGCCAAGGAAAGAGCACTAGGGTGCCAGGCATCTTTAAAATTGTCAATTTGCACCAAGTCGGCCCCTTTATTTTTAGCCCTTTTATATTATTCATGCATTGTCGTATTGAAGATTAAAAATAAAAGATCTTTTAAAAGTAAACATATCTTGTCGTTGCACTACAGAACCCTTTAATAATTGTTATAATTTAAATTTTTTATAGATATTATTGAAAAAAAAGTAATGAACAAAAAATGCCAAAATAAAAAAAATTTATACTCTTATGGAAAAAATCCTGGATACGTGCCTTCATCTACATCGACCAAAATTGTCCTGTATATATTTGTTTATTTATTTAATATATTATATACAGGTATATTGGTCAAAATCTAATGATACAATTAACAAAGAGTATTAAAATCACCCATTTTGTTTACCAACATGATTATATAATATAGGATACTTTAGTTTTTGAATTACTGCATTCTTATGAACACAAAAAATATTTATTCAAAATGTATAGTTTCAATAATATTTCTATTTTCTTTACTCCTACAACTGTCAACTATACACTAACTAGAAACGTAATACATTGTAACTCTATACCCTTAGGTATTATTATTTATTTTATATATATATATATATATATACTAAAAAAATAATCTTCTTTAATTTTGCAAATGTATTTTAAAAAAAATGTATTATCTATATAGTCTATTTACGATTTTTGGAGGAAGAGGTAATATACTTTACTCCCCTTTACTCGTAAATACAACAATGATTATTATCTTTATTATCCTATCGTCTGGTATAATATTTCACTCATAAAGCCCCTTTTAAATAAGATTCAGATTCGCTCCTATAGGCTGTAATAATAATAATAATAATAATAATGTACCTATTTTTATCTTTAACGTTATATTTTCGTTTTCTCGTACGATAAATAAAAATTATATGCAATAGTTGGTGCCTATATAGACGTTATTTTCTGAGGTCATTGTTTTCGGTCATTTACCGAAAGGTTAGTGTGGCGAGTTTTTATGAATAAAAAAAAAAAAATTACGCAATAATAAGATACGTCCTTAAAAAATCGTGCAATTTCAAAGTACATTTATACTTACAATATACAGTGTACATACACTATATTATAACATACCACAATATATGTACCTACCTATATATATTATAGACGAGTGTGCAATAATGTTATGATGGCGATACGTATACACGTATAATTTATTTGTTTTATAAATAATTTATCGTACAATAATAATTCATGTTTTTTAATTATTAATGCGATGCATAAATCTTGTAAAATGAGCGGTTCCCGAGAATATTATTATAATAAGCATGCGCCTATTGGGACGTCCGCCGAGGCAAGTGACAAAGATCAATGAGTGAAAACGGATTTTCGATACGGTTTCATATAATATATCGTTGTAATAATATTATTATTATTATTATTATTATAAACGTTTTTCGGCTTGTGTCGAATTATCGAAATACGTACCCCGGAATTCGTGTCGGCCCGGTGGAGACTATATAAAATGAAAATTTATTAAAAAAAAAAAAAAAAAAGACACCACCAAAACCTATAATTTAGTTAAACCCGGATAAATGGATGGAACATCGTCCGTTTAACTTGCACCAGATCGCCGGCCCGTTGCATCGTATAAATAATAATAAAACGAAGATTTATTTTACCAATTGTATTATTATTATATTATAATATAGGTACGACGGGTATATATATATATATATGTAATATATACCGTGTGTACGTCGACTGCAACTATTATTATTATTATTATTATTATTATTATTCACCGAATTCCGTGTGCGCACGTTATGAATTGTTCAAAATTACTACGTCTGGTACACGATGTAGTAATAATAATAATAATAATAATAATAATAATATTATAATGTATATGAGAGTGCGGGGAAACCGATCATTACGAAAAACGCCTGGGAAGCAAAGACGGCGGTCTTGTAGGTACTTAGATAATATATGGATGTGCACTTATTACTATATATAGTCGTATATAAATATACAATATTATATAAATGAATAGTATGGTGGATTAAATTATATAAAAAAATCGTAAGTCTCACATTGAATATTAGGTTTATTATAGGTATATGTAAATAACGACCAACCCTGGGGGTATAATAATTGTCTCGTATGGGGTGAGGTTCTTCAACGTTGTGTGTTTACGATGATTTATGTACATGGACGAAAAATGTATAATATCGTGTCGGAATACGTCGGCCCACTGCAGTCCGACAATAATATAACGCGTGTACCTATATAAGGGAACGACAAAATGTATAGGAATATTTATATGTATATTTAAAATTATTTACGTCTATTTAAATAATCTATATTATTTAAAAAAATATTGTATTGTTTAAGTTTGAAGAAGAAAAATACAAAATAAACGTTTTAATATACACGGTCAAGCTAATGGTAAATGTTAATAAAAAAATGTTTTGATATTCACTTAGGCTTCTTATAAAAAAAAAAACCAAACAAAATTGAGATTCTACGCGAAGGGTTCTAAACGGGAGGAGCAATCTATGAGTTATAAACAAAATAAAGCAAAAAAAAAAGTTATCAACCTATTTTTTACGTCATCTTACTCCAATTTTTGAGGGGGGTTACACTCCATGATTGCAGGTCTGAAAAGGTTATTATTATGATATAATACAAGGCTATGTAAGTATAAAAATTAAATAATTTAGCACAGTATAGGTACTTCAACTTCAATTTTAAATTGAATTTTTAGTGCTTTAATACACAAAACATATTCTCATATAACTTATAAAACCTGTAATATAAACATTTTAAATATCCTATTATTTTTAATTTAATTTATAAGAACCAGACATTACTTCAACAAAAAAACAAATATAAACTGTACATAAAAAGTTGAGAAGTAAAATCATAAAGTCTTAAATTTTTTTTAATACAAGATTCCAATGTTTCCTAGCTATACATTTTATCATTTAAACCGATCCAGGAGTAGATCTCCCCCTAACCCCCTGGCCAGTCCGTACCTGATTATGTATGAAATAATATACAAATGTAAAGCTATTCTTAATTAACTAATAACTTATAGTTTTTAATATGCGTTATATCTAAATACTTATTTATGGTATGAATAGTTTCAAATATGTAGCCGAACGCCAGTAAATGTATACCTATAAACAGTCCAGACTCCAGTAAAGTGAGGAACTCGTAGCACCATAGTGTATGGCAGCGTTCTGGTGTTAATTTATTTTCCCAATTGACAGAGAAAAAATAATGTTAAACATAAAAATACTTCCCTGGTTGATTTAAAACATTCGAAACTTTCGTTCATCAAAAAACCACGTTTTGCACAATTTACAATTTACAGCATCCTTGTGAATTAGATTCAACATGTTTATTTACATTTTGCACACCCTATAATCAGTAACATAGAAACTATTATTATAAAAACTATAGTCAACACCGACCAATATTTTTTTTCAGTTCGCATTTAGCTACCATTTCTAATAGAATTTTCAATTGATTTTCGTTTTGTTTGTAAAAAATTAAACACATAGTCATTTTTGTACAATTAATCCAGACCCAATGTACGTGTTTTAGTATAACTTAATAACACTAACTTATCCGGATTATAGCATGTAACATACCTACTTAATTAAACAATCGTTTAAATTTCATATACCCGTTATACAAATATTTAAATTTTCGGTATAACGTGAGTTGTCGAGTTTTTTGGTAAACAAGTCTATACTTCCTACGTAAGTATTAAATATTCTAAATAATTACTATTTATATAAATTGTATAATTTCCAATTTTGAATACATTTTACTTGATCGTGTCACTGAAATTGATCTGAAAATTAACTTAGCTAGGTATAACAATTTGTAGGATGGTATATGAGACGTATATTTCAAATGTTGTGTTCTTTTAAAACTTAAAATCATTTAACATTCTGGAAAAATTCGCGGAGTATCTATATGAATTGATATGTATTCGTTATTTTAGGAAATTTTGAGTATTGTACGATCGGTTATTAAGGATTTGAATTATAATAACCGTAAATATAATAGCAGAGAAAATGACTAGGCTGGCGATCAAAGCCGAATGGCTACTACAAAAAATAACTAACCTTATTCGTAACGGCGTGTGTAATCGCAAAAATTATAGATTATAATATATTTACAATTGTAATTTGATAAATACCTCGTTACATACTATATGTCTACTTCTAAAAACATTAAATATACCAAATAATACAAATGTATACGCTCAGTTATATGTTCTATTGATTAAGAATAAAAAATTCAATACGCCACTCGTGGATTGAAATAAAACATTTTTCACTCTCTTGATTCCAAAGTGCCGTGATTTACACTATAGTTATAAAACAAACACTAGGGTAATTGTGATAACGGTTAATTTAATAATTATAATTTCGTAACTTAAACATATTAAAAGTATGCCTATTTACCTTTTATACCAGATAGCGACACAAAAATATCAATAAAATCGTGATTAAATTCAAATGTTGGTCAATTGCAAGTACGTTTTTGATATGTATAATATTATATAAGTAATGTTTTTTTATTCTCAATAGTTTTTGATAGCTTTATCGGTGAACTATTTAACCAAGGTATTATCATGGAAAAAACCATAAGACCTATCATAGACGAGTTAAAAAAGGAAACTGGTAATCTTCAAGTACATTACGTTTTGTAAATCTTCGATCCTGAGGTTTTGGTTAGAGTCCAGAGAACGTCTCGAAGGGCATTACGATATGCTGGAAATCATTTAGAAAATCTCGTTATTAAGGTTGTTGTCAAAATTCGTGGTTATTTTTGGGTAAATATTATTATTTCATAATGAATTTTGTTACTCATCTATAACTTTTAACTGTTTTAGGTCCAATCAAGTTATTTGTAATGATAATGCAAATGTAATACATACAACCCATACATAATTTAGTTTTGGATAGTAAATCCGCATATTGCCTATTTTGTAAATTTTAGTTAACAACCTTATTTTTGTTCATTCTATTGTTCGATAGTATATTATTTATAGATTTTGAATAATACAATATAATAATATGCTTATTATTTCTATACCCTCAAATTTGTATAAAATCCATACAAACTTATCGATTTAGTCAGGTAAAAAATTAAAAATGGATATATCTAGGTATATTGTCAGTTTTCATATTTTCATATTGTATTACTCGTTATCAGTTATGTACTTATATTAACAGATTTTTCGTATGGGAATTCAATTTAAAGGATCCATTTCATTTGCACTTACCACTACTATCAAGACTTTAAATTTTTAATAAGTGTTTCAGCTAGTAACAAGGAAATTCTATTTAACATAAAATGTTCCTTCAAATTATAAATTTATAATGTATATAATTTATAGTATTCACCAATTATCAAATTTATCAAACATTATTTGATATTGTATGATTATTATTTTAATTTTACTTAACTATAAGTCATGTGATTATTTAATTAAGTTATACTATTGTATAGAGGATTTTAATATGCAATAATTAAATCAATGAGTTCTTACAATATTTTGTTACTTTTCAAAAACTAAAGTAGGAACCCGATTTTAAATAATATATACTAAATGAATATTTGACAGTAATATTTATATACTTATATTAAATCAAAAGCTAGGTATTTTAAATAAATATTATATTTTATAATTAATCAGGTCACAATAAATCGAATTTTTTTCTATGATTACTCTTTTGATATAATGTTATTCTTACTGAATAACATCATTAATATCAATAGTTATGTACATAGTTGCCCATTAGGAGGTAAGGAGAAGGATAGGTCCCCTCCCTGGATCATTTCAAAAACCACGTAAAACGATATTATTATAAAAAGTGTGGATAATTTATTTAAGATAATATCAGTATGAAAATATTATGTGATTAGATTCACCAATGCCACCATTATGTGAATTTTATAAATATATTTCTTGTATTGTTCGCTATCTGAATTTGTAAAATAATTTATTAGAATTTCGAATTGATTTGGGGGATGACATTTTATTAATCCATATGGATACAGTCTTAGAAAGATGTAAATATGTATCTTATAAAATTAAAAATTAAATAATTCAAATCTATGATGATGTTTTACGAAACAATTTAAATTTAAAAAAAAACAATTTAAATTTAAAATCCTATGTCTCCAGAAATTAAAATCCAATCATAACCCAACCAATGTAAAGTAAATCATAACGTCCATAGTTACATTTCTAAATATTATATTAAAAAAAAATTTTAAGCTAGTCAAATTTTCTATTTTTTTCTTTCTTTTCTTCATTCGTTAGCAGGACCAAATCTGTAAATGTAGAATATGATCTGTTTTCATGGATATCATGAGTTCAAGAGTTTAAGGTTATAACACTCTAGAGAATTTCCTAATGATGGAATATTGCTAAAACTGGCAATCAGAATAATAATCCACAAAAAAGAGTTGGAATAATAATTCACAATTTTTTTAAGTGACTATAACTCCATCAATTTCAGGTTTAGGACATATTTTAGGCATTAAAATTAATTTAAAAATGTACGTATCCATCTGAATCTAGTATCAAAAATGAATTGATATTTAAATTTTAAACCCTTTCAGTACGCGTGTGTACACTGCACAAAATTTGCGTTTTTTTTTCCAATAGCTATTTTTGATACTAGATTATTTGAAAGATACAATTTTTTTTAACTAATTTTGATGTGTAAACCATGATACTAAACTTAAAATTGACTGAATTATTGTTTTTTAAAATTTAAAACTGCTGTAACTCGATTGGAATTTTAAATTTATGAACATGGTTAATACATCAAAATTAATTTAAAAAATAATTACCTATTCGAATGCGGTGTTAACAATAAAAGTTGTTTTTTTTTAACTCAAGTTATTGCACACACACTCAATGAAAAGGTTGACTATTTAAATATCAATTCCTCTTTTCGATACCTAATTTAGATAAGTACCGATACATTTTCTTAATTAATTTTAATGTCTAAACTATTATTTTTAACCCAAAATTGAGTTACAGCCACTTCAAAAATGTATAGGTTATTATTCCAACTCCTTTTTATGGATTATTTTTGCGTAGATTATTATTCAATTATTTGCTAAAACCTATGGTAAATATAAAAATATTATAATTTGTCCCCCCCCCTAAATAGTGATAGTATACCTTTAATAAATAATAATCATAATACAATAATACATTTTGACATTTTTGCTTAATAGTTCTTTGTCAGACGATATTCCACAAAAAGGACATGACATAATTTTAAATATATTCCATTCATTTAAATTTAATAATAAGTGATTCGAAACTAAATTATATAAAACATCAAAATTTCAGTTTCATCTATATAGTGTGATATTATGCTACTTATATAATAGATGAATTCAATACAAAATATGTAATTTGAAATGTGAATATATTGTGATACAGCTATATCCTCTTATAAAAGGACTGAGTTATACTAGATTGGTTAATTGATTATACTTGCATTATTGATATTATGATGACCTGTCATGAAAAAAAAATACCAGAATCAATTAGGTACCTAATCTATATGTTTTGTAGGAATTATTTTTACGATTTAATGTTTATATTATAATGCGTTAATGCATATATAATATAATCGTAATGTATACGAGTATACTCAATAATCATAAATATAGTTCGTTAAATATTATGTTTCAAAATATATATGCATGTATCAATAAAATAATTCCAAAGTAGATTGTATATATATATATATATATTAATTATTATGATTATTATACATAAACATTGTGTAAATACAAAAGGACATAAAAAAAAATTCGGTGCATGTTTAAATCATTCTCGACGATATTATATTGTGCTGTACACTTACATAAATTATCGTCATTGAAATGGAATTGAATGTTAACGGCGAAAAATACTTGTTGAATCACTGCTATCAGTGCAAAAAAAAACCCCCGTAAATTTTCCCATCGCGAATCAAAATACAGTAATTGGCGTAACTATAGAGGGTGTTTAGGGGGACTTAACCTCCACATATAATTGATTTAAGCCCTCTGAAATTGTTTTAAATTATGTGTTTAACTGAAAATAATTAGAACTCAAGCACCCCCAAACATAAAGTACGTACTAATTATACGCCCATAGAAACCGTCTGAAAATGGTATATCACATACTATGTACACAAATATATGTACGTATTATATAATATTGTATGGTATACATATTACCTTCGTAAATGCTCGAAAAAATGTTAACGTTTACGCCGTCTCCGTCAATCAATTACATTGAAACATTAACCGCAGTAATCGATTCCACTGAATAACAAATAAATAAATATTAAAAACGATCGAATAAGCACATAATTTTCTACAAAGGTTGCTAAGTGATTTTCTGTTTTGAGCCACTCGCGATTAAATCGTGTTGCCGCGATGTCAGTGTAAAATCAGTAACGGCAAATAATATTATATGGGCGAGCGAGTTCTCGGCGAAATAACAGTCACTCCCGACGATTGCTATTTGCATTTAACGTTTATCTATTTTGCGTTGATGAAACCGTATATAAGTTATGAAAAATCGGCAATACCTTTAAGAATTGAAACGCCGCATAGAAAAATTGGCGCATTACGAAAACTCCATATCACAAATTTAATGTTGTGATGATGTAAATATTTCTTATATATATATATATATCATAGATATATAATAATACTAGATAGCCGTCTTCGCCATAATCACCTTAAAATTAGTTGAAGCCAGCCGCCATATGCAATGTAGGCAAAATCGGTAAACAAACGTTATCAATATTAGATTTTATCGTGTATTAATTGTAAACGTAAATACTAAATATTTTAGTCATTTCATCTTTTGCACAATATAGGAACAAATAATAATACAGGAACATAAAAATAGTTTAAAATCAACACGACATTATTTATTATTTTGTATAAAGCATTATAATTAAATATAATCAATCGCAGTTTGATAACGTTTGTTTACCGATTGTGCCTACATTGCATATGGCGTCGGCTTCACTGATAATAAGAAGACGGCTATCTAGTATTGTTATATGTCTATGGGCTAGGCACATTATTTTGTTTATGCTCTATGTCAACCGTTAAACAATAAACTTAAAAAATGGAAATTTGAAACCATAGAAATATAGAATAGATACCTAATACCCATACGGAAATATATTTATGTATATGGAAACCATCATCAAAGAACATATCAAATAAAATATAGAAGGTTCTGTGGTAAAAGTAAATATAGTACTATAGTAGGTACGGGAAGACGTATACTCGTAGGTACCCGCATCACGGTGTAAACATCGCTCTCGGCCGCTCGGGATTTAAATTGTTTTCTCAATATTATACTGATAGCTGTGGAAATCGATAAGTAAAATAACTAGTAATATAGACCATAAATAGATTCCTATTATAAGTTTTAACCATACTATTGGTAGCATCTATAGATCAATTTTAATATTATTATTTATTTTACAAGTACATGCACCGTACGCCGTGGTATTAGTTATTACTTATTACTATTCGGCATACGCCATAATTATTTAGGTACTTTTAGCACGAATCATGTGGGCATAAATAGCCGGACACCGGCGACCGGCCACTATTCGGCCGGACACCGGCCCGCTGTCAACAAGGGGTGGGGGGGGGGCAAATGCCCACCCTGCCACCCCCCAAATGACGCCACTGGACTTAGCACTAGCAATGGAAATTTCTGATGACGTTATAAGTACAATAGTTCAATTACGAACAGAAACGAAATAGAAATTTAAGACAATTTTTCTGATGTTGAAAAGAAATGCAAATCCTTAGGAATTTTTATTTCAATAGCTAGAGTTACAATAACTCAAAAAATTCGCTCTATTGTAATATTGTAACAACATCTGTGGAAATGTATTATATGATTTCAATATA